>VYZR01037697.1:0-13259 GCA_013400675.1 Oxylabes madagascariensis | reverse complement strand
CTATGCCAGGCTGCTCCAAGCCCTGTCCAGCCTGGCCTTGGACACTTCCAGGGATGCAGGAGCAACGACAGTTTCTCTGGGCACCCTGTACCTAAATCTCTCTTTTAGTTTAAAACCATTTGGCCTTGTTCTATCACTCTCTGTCTGGATAAAAAAGTTGCTCTTCCTGTTTTTGATAAGGGCTGAAGGGGTTCTCACGTCTCCCTGGAGCCTTGTCTTCTCCAGGCTGAACCAGCTCCCAGCCTGGCTGCAGAGCAGAGGTGAGCACAGCCGCCAGTGGAATCAGCCTCGATGTCCCCAGCACTGATTTGTTACATGAGCATGGACTGCAGAACAGACAATTCTAGAACTGATCCCAAGCACTTGGAATTAGAAGCGTAACACTGACCATCTCCCAAGGAAGAGTGGGTCAGTGGGGCTATAAAAGCAGGTGTAGAACAGACTTGGTGTAGCAGCAGTGACCTGATTGAAGCCCTCCCAATGCAGAAACATTTCATCTTTTAACTCCCCAGTAATGAAGTCATTACAAGCAGATGAATGGCCCTAAACATTTGGTTCCACTAGCTCTTTTTACTGCACCCAGTAGCTTTTCACTGACACAAAGCCACCCATAAATCTGGAGACTGGCAGTGCCTCTGGAGGAACAAAGCTCCCATAACCCTGACATTGCAGAAAACTGATGCACATGGAAATAAAAATCAGCTTTGAAAAACAAGAAAGTAGAAGAAAAGGAGTCCAGGCTGGTAACACACTCTGCGTACCCTGCAGGGACTCTCATCTCAGGTGAATGGCCACACTCCACAGCTCAGGTGCCTCAATAAGCATCCCCAAATCCCAGACTTCGCCACATCTTGGAAGTTATTCAGTTCATAACCCCAAGGCACACAAACACTTACAGCACTGGCCTTTTATCACGCACAGGAGTTACGGCTGTGATTTATATGGGATTAGAGCAGCCACTTCGAGGTGTAATAAAACAAGATATCACTTCATGATTTATTTTTAAGACCAGAAAATTAACGGGAAACACAATTGGGGGGGTTAAATTGTCATTATTTTTCTTTGTTTCCTAGCACAAATTTGTAAACATGGTTGTCTGGGCAAAATTTGATGATGTGGTTGAGTTTCTGCCCTTGGCCATATAATAACCATTGTAAAGCTCAGCTGGGAGGACTCTCACATCTCATGGGAAATAAACCTTTTGAGAAAAGAATCAGGAAAAAATACCATCTTGGGGAGTTGTATTTAAGATAGCATTTTTCCACACTTACAACTACAATCTTAGGTATTCCAGTACCAGAGGCAAGATGCTGGAAATAAAATAATTGTCAGAGATTTGTGCTAAAGCTGCACAACCTGACAGAAAACCGTTGCTGAGTTCATATCCCTGCATCACTTCTACAGGTTTTGACCAACTATGGTTTTCATGACAATGGAATTTTTCCTCCCCACGATGGCAAGAACGAACCTCTTCCTCAGCCTCCTGCTCTGCTACAGCCTGTTCAGAGCTGCTGATTCCCACATGGTCATTGAGGAGAAGACAGAATGCAACCTGTCCAGGAGGAGCAAAATGGATCTCTCAGATCTTCCACCCATCTCCATAGTAGGTGAGTAAAACCTGCCCTTTGGTGCCAAATTAAGAAGATTTCAGGAAACACTGCTGTTGATTATTCTGGATTATTTGGATAATTTTTCTTGGCTTCATAGGGTGCAGAACTGTGGTGGCTGCAGCCCCTAAGAATGACAATGTGGTAAGCCTCAGTTCAGAGGAAAAAAAATTACACTATTTATTTTAGTTTTACAGGTTTCACTTCAGCTTCTATCTCCTATAAGCCTTTTTATATTGAAGAGAAGTGGTTTTGTGTTAATATGGGAAATAATCTTCCTTTGAAAATCTTATGCATATGAGAAAAAAAGAACATAATGTGAGGGTTTTAAGGGTCTGCTCTTGTGGTGGAAAAATCAACAGGATTAACAGGTATTAATATGACCTTAGTTTACCTGGCCTTTAAACAGGGGAAGAAAAGAGCACTGCAAGGGAGAGCCAGGGGTCATTTATTTATCTGTCCAAGACAGGACCAGCTCTAACCCTACAGTTACTGGCAGATGACCACCTGCCCTGTTTGGGAAGAGCCTCTTTAGGGTGATGCTTAACTCTTTTCTTCACAAAATTATTTCCTCATGTCTGCCTTAACTCTTTCCATGTATTTACACCAACTTCTTCTCTCAAGAAACCCACGGGTGTTTGGAGATAATCAGCTACAAAACATTCATAACTGTGTCAAAATTCTAATAATTAAAAAAATAAAGCTTCTCTTGTTTAGCTCTTCTCTGCAGGTTTTTAGGGCTTTAGTTTAAAGCACTCTGATTCTTACCTTGTTTCCTGTATTTTTTCCATGTTCTTGCTCAGGACAACATATCTTTAAGGAGAAACAGTTGCTCCACACATGCATTTCCAAAGAAATCTGAACCTCTGAATCCTGAGTTAACTCAGTGTTGTTTAACTGACAGTTTAGCAAAGTTTGTGCGGTTCTGCAGCCTCCCAAGCTGTACCATTTTACGGTCCTTGTGATCCTTGATGCCTTCACTCTCACAATTCCAACACCCTTTTTACCCCAATTAAATTCAGAGATATAAAATACAATCCCTTCAGCTGATTTCTCCATCTTCTCACAGAAGTCAGCCCATGCTTTGGACATGGCAGACAGGCTGAGCTGTGATACATTTCTCCCCACTGCTTCTTAGAGATGTAATAACTTATAAAGATACAAGATAAATAAATGAAACCCCCCAAACCAGCTCAAAATATTTATTCTTCTTTCTGCAACTCTGTAAATCCTAGCAATTAGTAAATATCAAAAAATATATTGATAGACAATCCTGGAATAGATAAGGAGCCACCATTCACCAGTGGGAATATGGATGGTTTTTATCTCAATCATCCATTACATATAGGTAGTGCTTATTACAAGATTCACACACCCTGAATAAAGGTATCAAAAATACCACAATAGCTTGATGAGCTGGGAAATGTCTCACACTTTTAACAGTCTTGCTGTGTTAGAGCCCAAATCAATCCCCAGTCATGGAATTTACAAAGTTATAAATATCTAAAATTAGGTATGGTGACAAATACAGAGAGAGCAAAGTTACAGGCATATGAATGAATCACCTTTGCAAGTAACATTATGTAAAATGAGGTCGTGGGGGGAGAAGGAACAAAGAACTGCAGAATGAAAGGTGACATCACAGATGCAGAGTTTATGCCAAAGCATCAGAGTTTTTGCTTGTGGAAAGCAGTGTACACTTGTTAATTCCTTCCAAAATTATGCATGTAGCACCACCTTTTAACAGAAGAAATTATGGAATTCTAAAGATTTCTCCTATTTTTGTTCATGTGACTACTGTGCATGAGCACCACAATCTTTTTCACATAGACCTTTAATTTTATTTCTCTGAAATAATTCATTGTTTGCATCTACCAAACAATGTGTAAAAAATCCCTTCTAAAATACAAATATCAGTTGCTATTCTGCTTTGCACAAGCAGCAGTGACAGAGTTCAGACACTCTGAATTGAGATGAACATCACTGCAAAGCATGCAGCAATGAGGAGGCAATGCAGGTTATCTGCCTCCTCTCACACAAAAATAGGATTATCTCATTGAAATAACATTCTGTAAAATTGATTCCACATTTTGCTGTGCTATTCTCATTGAAGATTTAACTAGAAAATCCCAGAAAGTCAGCAGGAAAGAGGCAGAGAACAAGAAATCTTCCAAGGTAGGTGGTTGTTCGGAAAACTTTGTTCAATTAGAACAGTTTGTTACTTCTAGAGTTTCCCTCATGCATTCATTTGCAAGGCTTTTACTGTCATTCTGTCATATTGTCATTCTGTCATATTGTCATTCCCTGATTTAAATAATTTGCTTACAGTTTAAAGCTCTAAATGTTGTAAAAATAGATGTGAAACAATAATGGTGGAAAGAAAATTAGAAGCTGTGGCTGCCCCATCACTGGCAGTGTCCAAGGCCAGGTTGGATGGGGCTGGGACAGCAACCTGGGACAGCAGAAGGTGTCCCTGCCCCTGGCAAGGGATGGGATGAGATGGGCTTTAAAATCCCTTCCCATCCAAAGAATTCCATAACTCTGAGTTGCAGAAGTGCACAGGGTGCCTGCAGCCACTGGGCTCAAGAGATCCCTCCCAGGTCCCAGGCACACGCTGAGCAATCCAAAATTTTCCACCTTTCCAAGTCACCAGCAGAGAAGCTGCACTCCTGGGGGAGATGAGAGGTCCTTTTCCACTCCCTGAATCGTGTGTGCAGGTGAGGATTCCCAGGGATGGGGGATCACTGTGCTCACGAGGTGGAGCATTGCCAAGTCACTCCCCTGCCCTCCTGGTGTCACAGCTCAGCAAACAAGAGACTGACAGGGAGTTTTCACTCCTCTGAAAAGCTGGGAGATCCAAACGTAACATGTTAATTGGTTTTACTGATAACTTCACCATCTGAGTACATTTTTGCACCCCTTTCTTCACTGCTGCCACTGCTACAAACCCTTTTCAGAGCTCTATCCAGACATGGTCAAAATGAGGTTTGCCATTTTGCTCAGAATGTTGGTCTCAAGTCAGTCTTTCCCATTTCCCAGCCCCACCATGCCTCTGCATTGCTAGCACATCTCCCACTGCCACAGCCACCTGCTCATTGCCCCAGAACCTCCCGCTGTTCACCACCCTCATTTCA
Source organism: Oxylabes madagascariensis (assembly GCA_013400675.1). NCBI lineage: Eukaryota > Metazoa > Chordata > Aves > Passeriformes > Timaliidae > Oxylabes > Oxylabes madagascariensis. The sequence goes on along the minus strand of VYZR01037697.1, from coordinate 8,518 downwards.
CCTGTCCATGAATTCTCGTGTTTTTGTCTTCCAGAAAAATGCTAAACGCAAGGTATTTCCAAAGCCAAGGCCCTCACCTGCTGCTAACTGTGTGCCAACCTTCAAAACCTGCAAGCCACACTTGAATTCCTGCTGTCACTACTGTGCTTTGTGCAAATGTCGAATTTTCCAGACGATCTGCCAGTGCCTGATGTTAAATCCCAAGTGCTAAGCCAAGTCAGAAACACAATAAGCCTTCTGTCTTCCATTAGCTTCTCGAGTTGATATTTCAAATTGCCCCATGTGTATAGTAATCAAAATAGAGAGCTCTGAAGCTTGAATTTGCCCCTCTTAAAATTTAATGGACAGTCTTTATTACGGGGTTAATGTTTTCACAAGCTGGATGTTATTTCAGGGAGCAGACAACCAGGGAGGTTGGCATTGATTAGGCATTTTTAGGATAAGAGCTGTATTTTATGATGAATTCTGGATTCCTGTGGGTTTGGAGGGTTTATTTGAAGGGTCATATTAATGCCAGTCTGCAGAATTGTCAAACCAGTACCACAAAACCTGCCCCATGGCACCCAAATGGCCACTGAAACAGGACTGGTTAGGCCAGTGAGGGACTAGAGCCTGACTTTGCCCACAGGGACATCACCAGCCCTCAGCACAGCCAAAGTATCAGGCTGAAAACGCAAGGTTTGGGGTTAACTCCATTTTCACATATTCAACAAAAATCAGGACAGGAATTTCTGCAGGGTATTCCACCTGAAAAGATGGACCCAAGGCTATAAGGACATTTTTCACTCATCCTCAGCTAAGCATCCACCTTCTGGGGTTTCGGTCATTCTGCCGCCAGGCAGTACCTCCTGGGGGTATGACATATATATTTACTTGAAACCTAAATGTATCCATGCCTTGGAATATAAAAATCAGATTTTTTTTCCCCCCAGCCATATCTGTAGGAATCAACTCGGTCAACCCTTCTTCTCCTGCTGCCAAGGACACTGCATGTACATAGCCCAAAAGCAGGAAGATATATCTGGGATACTTTGAGGAAGAAAGGAAAGATCAGCAAAAGATGAATGTATATCCCACATGTACATCTTGAAGCAAACCATTCCAAACAATCAATCCCTTTCTTTGCCCTTTCTTGCTGCAGGAACTCCCAGAACCATCTCCAAGGGTGAATTCAGGTGGGAATGTCCAAGTGCTGCAGCAACCAGGGAAAAAATAATACATCACATGCTGTATCAACACTTAAAGGCTTAGAAAGAGATGGCTGAAGCTCAAGGCAACAGAAGATTTCTTTCTATTGTTCTTGAAGCTCTTTGCCTAAAACTTGAGGTATCCAAGATTGCACAGGAGGAAAATCCTTCTTGGTTAAGCTCCCAGGAGAGCAAGGAGGGAGCAGATCCAGAAAAAGTCCCTGACATTGGAGACTTTTTATCTGCCAGACCCCAGCTCTTGCTTTTTACCTCCTCTGTTCTGTACCTACAGTGTCACTTCCCTGCTCCCCTACACTCCTGTCTTCTTCTGTGCCACTTCCTTGTGTTTAGCATTTTCCCTTTATCCAACTGCTAGTCTTTGTTACCACAGGAGCCCTCCAGGGCTAACCCACATCTCCCGTGTTCTCTCCACCTGCCTGCACCAGGGTACCTTCCAGGGCTCTTTAGCGTTCACAATCAGATTTTTTCTAGCCATGAATTTCTAATCCCAATCAGGAATTTTCCAATCTCCTGTGCAGGTCCAATTGAGAGGACAGTTGTTTACTGATTTATTTCTAAACACAGTTGAGGGCTACAAAAATCTTCCGGGCAGGAAAAGATGATACAGATGTCACTCCAAAGGGGCTCAAGCCATATAAAGGGTTTTTTTTTTTTAATTCTAGTAACCAGCTTAAAGCCCAGAACTAAAAACTAAGGTCAGATATTGACAGAAATTTTTGTTCATACTAGATATATATAGTTGTCAGATTAATCTAAGAGCGAGCCCTAATGATGAGAGAATGTCATTGTGTTCCTTATCTTTTATAAGGCACATCAATTGACATGTGTGATATAAGCTTGAATTATTGTAAATACATGTTAAGTGTGTCTTTTAGCCAGATTTCTTGGCTCAGGAATCTGTAAGCCACTCAGTAACTATGAAAAAGGAGATGAGAAGGAAGAACAATACATTATAATGGATTTCAGAATGTGGCTCCTTCTTCTACTAGGTAAATATTTATGTTCCATCAAATTGTTTCAAAATTCTCATAACTATAACAAGCTGTTGTTGATTGATACTAAAAACTTACCAATAATCACACTACTTCTTATGTGGAAACAAGATAATTTTCATACCAGTCCAGCTGGTCAGAAAACTTATATTTTACCGTGGTCAAGGGGAGTGGGAGCAGAGGGAAGGAAAGGAAGGAGAGCCAGAAATCCAACAAACAGCTGCTCTCGACTGCAGCTCCCACTCCAGCTTTGCAAAACTTCAGAATGGTTGAGGTCACCAGGGACCTCTGGCAGCCATGCATCTGGACCTGCTTGCCAGGACCATGGCCAGGCAGCTTTTGAACATCTCCAAGGAGGGAAACTCCACCACCTCCCTGGGCAACCTGTCCTGGTGCTCGGTCACCCTCACTCACCATTAAAATCAGAAAAAGAAATGTTTCCCAATGTTTGACTCTCTCCAGTATGTCTCCCTGTCTCTCTCACACTGGGAAGCCCAAACTGGACACAGGAGTCCAGGGATGAGCTCCACAGTGATGAGCAAGGAGGGATCCCCTCCTTGACCTGCTGGTGACAATGCTCCCAACACGGCCCAGGGCACAGTTCACCTTCTGGTGACTCTTGTTCAGCTTGGTGCTCACCAGGTGTCCCAGAGCCTTTCCCAGCTCCCTGCTGGGTATCCTCCAGAGTGTCCTGGGCTTGTTCCTCCCCAGGGACAGGACTTTGTGCTCCTCCTTGTTGAGCTGTCCAGCCTGGCTCGGTTCCTCTGGACAGCAGCACATCCCTCTGGCACATCAGCCATTCCTCCCAGGCCTGTGTGCCCGGAGACCTGTGAGGGCTCCCTCTGCCCCATCATCCACATCACTTGAGATGTAGTGCTACTTGAGGCTCTCAGACAAGGAAATCAGAGTGCCAAGACCCACCCAAGGACCTACAGACACGGCAGCTGACCCAGACAGGACAGGATGACGTGTGTAGGCAATGAAGGAAAAGGAAAAAAGCTGTCAATGACAGTAAAGGAGTTTGTTTTTCAACATATATGCACATGCTTTTTAATATAGCATCTATCTGCAGTGTATTTTTTAATTTGATTTATTAAGAAGCCTTCTTTGTAACTGGAATTTATTAGAAAGAAGCTTTGCTTTCTTTGCTGTTCATCTATCACACCAGAGAATACATATAATCAAGTACTCTGTAATTGTTATTAGCCTTCGTGACTTGACTTTTCTGGGTAAAGATCACATTGCATGAGGTATTGACCCAGGACGCAGAAATCAGCAAAATATGAACACCAAATATTTGCTTCAATGTATTTAGTTTGGGCAGTTATTTATACTGAGGGGATGTTTGTCAGTGCAGGAGTCCCCCTGGGGTCCCATCTGAAATGTCATCAGCACACAGATGATAAAACATGCACATGACAAAGATGGAGTTTGTAATTTTTACCTGTCACACACCAAAAATGTCTCCACTGAAAACTTACTGGAATTCAAGTGTAGACACAGTCCCAGGAATGCTCTGTGACATCTCGAGTTATTGTCCTCCTAGAGACTAATGGAAATTTTACCCCAATTACAGGTTAGTAGGATGAAACAACTGTTAGCTTTCCCATGTATCATCTGCCTTGTGTAAATTTAAAACAGATACTGTATTTTCCTGATTTGATTGCTTATTGTCACACTCAAAGCCCATAAAATCCTAGTTTATCCTGACGGATAAAACAAGTGGAATTAATACCTTAATGGCTGTGCAAATCTACCTCTAAACATGTCAGAGTTTTCCAAGCTAATCACTCAAATTCTTTGGAAGACCCCAAAAGGAAACCAACCAAAGCCTTTAGGAATTGCTGAGAGAAGGGAAGATTTGATGGAAGGTAAAATTACTTTTTCCAAGTTCTCTAGAAGAGTCAGCAGTATCTGTGATGCTGCTTTGGCTGAGGGTGGTAAAAGACTGAATGAGGCCCCTTTGAGATGAGGACAGCGTTAAACACACGATGAAAAGAATTATTGGAGCAGCAGGAGATCTGTATAACCAAACCAAGGGGCCGAGGAAGAACTTGTGTGTGACGTGCCAAGCTGTGACTCTGTGGGAGCTCTATTTTACAGGGTACACATGACATCCATCCCAGTGCTACAGCAAAGAGGCCTCTCAGAGCATCGTGGGACACGCTTCTCACGAGGAACTGCAGCCTCCAACTCACTCTCTGAGCAGGTGCAGACATTAAATGGTACTCAAGGCCAATACAAAAACCTATTAAATCATAATATATTTCAGCAGAGCACTTTAAGATGAATTATGAATTTTATGGACAGAAGTGACTCTATAAACATGCTAAACACACCAATTCAACACTTGTCCACATTCAGTGATCTATTTAACTCCAAGACATGCCTCCGAGTTGCACACTCAGATCGGGAAAAGACAATAATTAACAATGGATTTCCCTAACAAACCCAGGAACAATTTTTTTCTGTCTACTCCCAAGCTCCAACCTGCTGCTCTTCTGGACAGTGCTCCCCATACAGTGATCTCCAGAGCCCAGCAGGAAACACATGAGATGGCCTGCTGCGGTTACTGCACTCCAAAATCCCAGTTATCCCTGTAATACCTGTGGCAGATTTTCCACAGGCACCTCATTTCCAAACCCAGGAATGCACAACAAGCAGCCATTCATTGGCAACCAGAAATATAATCTTACATTTTTGTAGTACACTTAATAGTTGGAAAGAAATAATTGCTTCCTGGGCCAGCTGCAAACCACTTGAAGCACCATGTACATTTCTAACTGTGGGGATGAGAAAGTCACCAGTCACTTTTGGCAAGCTCTGGCCAAAGGCAATGGGTGAAGTCCCCAGCCTTATAAAGGCAACAGTTGGCAGATCACAATGTAGTCATAAAAACACAACTGGGGACATCATAGGTAGGCACACACACGGACAGTGCTGAATCTTGGCACTCCATGAACAATTTTTTCCTCTCTTTGTACAACCTCCACTGTTTCAGTTTTCATTTTGCTGGTGTCCAGATTCCAACAGGCATTTTTCAAAGGCATCAGCAGCTCCTGGGATAGCACAAAGAACAGGAATACACACAAACAGTCCCACAGTGCATTTCCTTGCTCTCAGAATCACGGAATAGTTTGGGTTGGAAGGGACCTTAAAACCCACACAGTCCCACCCCTGCCACGGGCAGGGACACCTTCCACTGTCCCAGGTTGCTCCAAGCCCCGTCCAACCTGGCCTTGGACACTTCCAGGGATCCAGGGGCAGTCACAGCTTCTCTGGGCACCCTGTGCCAGGGCCTCCCCACCCTCAGCATTGTGGGAAATCCAGGCACAGAAAATTCTCAGAACCTTGTGCCTACAGGCCCAGACCTAGAAATGAGTTCAGGATTCAATCTGAGACCTTGGAAAAGGCTTCCAGACTTAGAGACTAGAGGCAAGAATGTGGATTTGTAGTTTAAGCAGAAACATGTTAAGCTAGGTAGTGGAAAATTTTAGAGTTTAAAGTTTAAGATATACAAGTAGTTATAAAAGTAATAAGAAGCTTTAAGGTGTAGTACTGTAAATTTTTGTGTCATTACAAGATTGGTTAAGAAAGTCTGCACTGCAGCAAAAACATGTAAAACAAAATAACTATTGGGTTAAAGACATAAATATTCTTTGTGGCAGTATTTTATTGGCTAATAAGTCTTTAAAAGGCATTGTAACTAGAGGTCTTGTGACCTCTGACGTGCAGTGAAGACGTTCTCACCCTCCATGAGACTGTAGAAGAGCAATAAATTAGGGTTTAACATATCTCTCACTGGTCCTGTCTCTCTTGCACAATCCCAAGAAGCATAAAAAGCAAAAATCTTTTTATCTAGTTTAGATCTATATTCTTTCAATTTACAACCACCACCCCTTCTCCTGCCACAACAGGCCCTGCTAGAAAGTCTGACCCCATCTTTCCTGTAGACCCCCTTCAAGTACTAAAAAGCCACAATTAGGTGTCCCCAGAGCCTTCTCTTCTCCGGGCTGAGCATCCTCAGCTCACCATCGTGGCCTCCTCTGCTCCAACAGCTCCATGTCCTTCTCCCGCTGTGGCCCAGAGCTGCAGGCAGCCCTGGGTGTGCTGAGAGGGGAGGACAGAGGCAGGGTGCCCTCGCTGCCCTGCTGCCCACGCTGTGGGGTCAGCCTGGCACACGGCGGGTTTCTGGGCTACCGAGTGCATGTGGCCACTCACAATAATAGCTCTTAGACCTGTAAAATGGAGTTTCACAGCTAGAAGGGGTTTGGTGGGATATTCTTCCTCTTCACCAGCAAATATCCCCGATCTGGGGACAAAGACACCCCAATGACAGTCTGGCATGACGGGCTAGTTCAAGTTTTTCTGGTCCTTCAGAATCAACATAAGTATTTTCTGCCTCTTGCACAGTCACAGCAGGGAGGGTTGGAAGAGGGAAATGAAATCCTGCTCATTGCCTGACTTCCAGGAGAGGCCCGGTGCTGTCTCACCACACCAGGAGCACCCAGGCAGAGCTGGCAGATGGGACATGGGACCTGTGGGACACCATTCCCACCCTGAAGAGCAGCACCAGGCCAGGGACACGGGGGCTGCCCAAAAGCACCATCACCCACTCTCAAAGTGCCCCTCTGAAACCTGTGAGGCTTGCAGATTGCTTTCTGAGGTAATACAAAGATTTTACTGGCAAGCTTCTCAGATGATATGCAGATGGCCAACATATGGTCAAGTCACTCTCCCAGAAGAAAAAGGAGGATATAGTCATTTCTGCAAGGTTTTTTTTTTTCAGTGAAATGAGAACTGTTTCAATTGCTGCATGGCATATGCACATATCTTTCCATCCAGGAAATCCTTTAAGATTAAACCCTGTCTGAAATATGGGAGCCCTAAAATGGCTATATTAATGTCATAACACAATTCACATGTGGCTTTCATTTAATACAGATAAAGGCAGGAAAAGACTAAAATACACCATTCCCTAGTGATCCACTGCAGACATCTCTGAATCAGTAGAAATCACCTATTGACTTTAATATACTCAAATATACTTTAATAACACCTTCATCACTCACTTTCTACATTTTAGCTAATCTATTAGATTTACCTAACAGTGTTCTTGTGGTACCCTTGCCATTTTGGGCAGTTTCCTCAGCTAAAATGTCATTTGGGATCTCATGTGGGCTCCCCTTCACTGTGGACAGCGGTCTCAAACAGACAAACAACAGTATTATGTGACTTGCAACAGTAATAGCCAGAAATGAACCATGAGAATACGCAGCCTCACTCTTTGTGTTCCATAACAAATCAGAGTGGCAATTAATATATATGTATCATAAATATATACATAAATTCATTAAAAGAATGCTCTTTCACTTGTTGGTGAAAGACACCAAACCTAAGAGTCTTCTAAAGTGGAAATAGGAGCATTCAAAGTAATTCTACAGCCAGAGATCCCTTGTCCTCTGAAAAGACCTCAGAAATATCTGACAGAGCCAGACCACTTTAAACCCGAAGGTTTTAGTGTTTCAAAGGTTTCCTTGCTATAAAGCTGTGATTCAATTCATATTAATTTCTCAGTTTGGGAAGACAACATTTGGAGCACTAAATGAGCACAGCGGATGGTTTGATTCCCTGTATTCCCTTCAACATTCTCCATCACTGCTCCTCTCTTCTAAGTCTGGAGTGTGGTCAGAGACGTCGATATTTATCTCCAAAATGACATCTCAGTGGCAGGACAGATGCCCAAAAAGCGTCAAAGGAGTCTGCAGCCAGTTGTTAATAAAATAGACATAGGACATAAGTTTTGGAGAGGAGGAAGAACGGGACCACCAAATGTTTGTTCTTAGTGGAAACAAGTTAATAAAGATGCTGACAGTAAGTCCTGGCTCAACCCAAAATCTCATGTCCAATTACTAAACATTTAAGGTGCCTGAACCTCGACAATCTGTTCAGTTTACTTCCAAAATATTACTGCTCCATCAGGGAAAAGGAGCACATACCTATGAGTGTGAATCATTAAATATTCCCTTACAGAAATTATTTTCCAGTTAATGAAATCAAAACTCCAGGGTGCTACAGAAAAATGCCAGGTTTGCTGAAGAGTCTCTGGACTCTGCAGATGCAATAAGAAGTAAAAACATTACTACAAACTCTCTAAGTATCCTAAAGAATTTAATTTTTCTGCTGTGCAGTTTTAGGGAATTAGAAAAGAAGTTGGGGTGTCCCCATCCCATAAAAAGGATGCTGCAGAACCTTAAATCCATTTTTTTATCCCACTCACTTCTGGAAGTATTTTTTCACAGGGTTGGGGTTTTTTTT
>VYZR01037696.1:93743-105149 GCA_013400675.1 Oxylabes madagascariensis | reverse complement strand
ACAGGACAACAAAAAAACCAAAAAACAGTGGGCTTACTTTAAAACAAAAAAAAGAATCGGGTTTGTTTCACACTCAATCTGTTACCTGCAACACCCCAGTCATAGTAAGGTTGGAATGTCACTGGAGAATCAAAAGCCTTCAGTACTATGTTCTTTAATACAAGAATTACACTAATAACTCCACTGTGTTCAGCTTCTGAGGTCAGATTACCCTGGTGTGCCATAGTCGCACATTTAACTAAAGAAGCTTAAATTAGGCTTATTTGAGGACTGTACAAGAACTTGCACTGCTGGAGACAATCAAGAGTTTTGCTTTGGATAAAGTAGGCCATTTAAGAAATGATAGAAATTCACCTTTTCTGTAGTGGCAAGAACTCTCCCCGAACAGCTTGTGGGTGACAGCAGGCCTGTCTCAGCCGTAGCAAAGGGTATAGAATGGAAGTCACAGTCCTTCTATCTAGGCTGCTAAGCTTAAGAGTCCAGTCTGAAATCTTCCTGAGTTTTGCCAATGCATCCTGGCAGCACACCTCGTGCTGGCGATGATAGAAGTGCCTCTCCACAGGAGAGAAGTGAAGCCAGTGTATATTTTCTGTCTGAGGGGGGATTTGAATCTGAAATTAGAAAAAGAAAGTAAGTAATTTGCAAATAAAACTATTGATGGTTCAGGAATTCTAAAATTCAAAACTTTTATTTACTTGGTCAAGCACATCCTTCTTTGCTGATCTCCACATTATCTTCGCAATTAGACTGTAGAGAGGCCGGGGATTTTTCCTACAGTAAGGTCGATATAGTAGTTGGTCCCACCAATGTTTGACCCAGTAAGGATCAACTCCAAGAAAAAGGACTAATCCATACAAATCTGCCAAAAAAAGAGTTTAATACTTTGCAATATTAAAAAAAAAATTAAACTGTAATACAAAGGCTATCAGGCATAAACCATCTCCATTCCAGCCTTTATCTTTTGCAGTTGTTTTCCAGTCAGTCCCTCAGCAATTAAATATTAAAATATTTAATTTGAGGCAGGGGACTGGGTGGTGAAAGGTGGGGGGTTCTCTCCTTTAGCTCATTTTTGATTTCCACACAACTTGAGAGAACACAGCTATTCGTGAGACACCCTCCTAATTTCAAGTTTAGCCGAAGAGAGCGAAGAATTTAAACCTATTCAGAGCAGAGGCAAGAGGCAGAAATTACATGATTGCATATGGTTAACTGGGTTTGCCAGGTTTTTCTAAACCAATATTGCTCAGCATCATTACTTCAGAGCCTGCTGTGCACCAACTGTCTGCTGCCCACAATCCTAGAAGGGGCTGCAATTCAGAAGAATTTTCACTTCTCTACTAATGCATAAGAAATTAACAAAAGGCACTTCAATTGTTTTCTTGCTAATTGAGGGAATATATCTTGCTAATTCTGCCTAACTCAGAAACCTGTCACTTTTTGGAATGAAATTTAAGGACACACTGACTTTAAACTTCTGTCTAAATCCTACTGGAAAAATACAAAAGCACAGAAATAGAGATATGTGATGATATCTTACAGTTCTTGAAAATCTGGTGGCTACATTCCTTATTCTGTTAGCTTTATTGTAATTCAGTATTCAGCTGAAAGCATAAAGACATTCACCAAATGCATCATAGACCAGAGGAAGAAAAATCCTGAGAATCATTTCTATCCAAGAAGAAATTTTTCACCCAGAGGTCCTATCTCACTGCATTACAGCAGCAGTGGCACAGATTGAAATGAGTCAGCAGTTTTCATCCCTGATGTGATGGGGGCTGCCTTAGTATAGCCCAAGAGTCTGTCAACATGTATTATGAACTGTATGACATTTCAGATATGTATTAAATCAACACTACCACACACAGGAGTTATAGGAGTTCATCACAACACTAAAATCAATCACTTCTTTCCACAGCTTTGCTTTATTAATGATGTATTCTCACAACTATTACATGTATTTATAAATTTAATTCACAATTCCACAATGAGTTAATCTAAAATACTGATTTTTACAACTTGGTATCCAAACAACAGTCCACAAATGCTTACACTGACTTATACACTTTCAAATGCACTGCCCCAATGTGCATAATATATTCCAAAATCCATCAGAGAACACAGCGAGACAAAGCAGTCAGCTCCCTTTCTTTTATTCTATCTCTGTCTGAAACCTGTCTACAGTAACTGAGCACCACACAAAAAAAAGACAAGATAAATGTCATCTGCTAACATAGCGCTACCTACTCTACACATCTCAATTCATTAAGTCCTTACATAAGGACTTGAGACAGTTTCATAAGCTTTAGTGCAATTTTTAGAATTTATATCCATGGCAGTGGATGCCCATGGTAGTTCATACAGAGCTATGCAAAAAACAAATACAGCTTTGCTTGCTGAATTTGGCAGTTCACAGGATTCTGTAACCAGAGCAGACTATCTGCAATAAAGCAGGGTTAATATTCATCCACTCCACTAAGTGAAAACTGAAGAACAGACTTGAGTCAGCTATTAGACATACAGCTTCTCTGCTCTCCAAAGTATTTGTCTAATTCAGGAAGACAAAAAGATTTCAGCTCTTCGATTTTTATATTGATACATGAATTGATGGCTTTATTATCATGCTTAAAGTCTATGGCTTACAGAGTTAGAGTACCTAATGAAGAGTTAGAGTACCTAATGATTCAGAACAAAGGTAGCAGACATTTTAACAGCTTCAAAGCCCCACCTAATTATCAGCATAAGGAAATCCCACAGATTACACTGCTGCATAACATCTCACCTTCTAATCCTCGCTGCACAGGAGTGCCACTGACACACCAGCGATTGATTCCACTCAAACGGAGTGCCATTTCAGCAGCCTAATGAAAGGACATAGAGCCAATGGTAGGAAAGAAAAAACAGAGTCAAACACAGTCTGACACCACCTTACTTTTGAGAAGTCTGAACATCTTTTCAGAATGTACCCTTAGACCTAGAAGCAGCACTGATGCAATATATTATAAAAATATATATAAAATTTTTGATCTTTTTAGAAGATAACTGAAAGCTGATAAAAGCCATGTCCTCTTCCAAGTAATCAAGTGCAATTAAGGCTTCACAAAAGGCAAACAAATAGCAAAATAAACAGTATGTTAAAAAAAATTAAATATTAAAGCCTGTAAGGCATTATATAAGTAACATTTTTGTCTTCCTGTTTTGGGCAAAAAGACTGGACAAACACTAATTAAAATAATCCTCCCTGCAGACTGTATCCCTTGAGTTTGCAGACAGACTGCTGACTATTTTAGCTTCTAGACCCAAAGGACATATCTATGCCTCTGAACCACATCACAGAACAGGCTAGTGTCTTGTTTGAAACTACCAAACACCATACACAACATGATGACTTAGTTCTTTAAACTGTCAGTATAGATTATGTTAAGTATTTTTCAGCTGGATATACTTCAAAATCTGCCAAAATTCCAACAGGACAACCATTTAACAGTAAGTGTCTCCAACAGAAAATTCACTTCTGAAGAACAAGGGACAAGGACAAATTACAAGAGTGTACTCCGAACACTAAGAGGGGGAGAGGAAAGACTACTCCATTATTTACAATAAACTTGTCCAAACATTTTCAAGTTAAATGAATGCATGACCAGGAATGTCACACCTTTGCAGTAGTGCATTCAACCATTTGTGCTTCATCGAGGCAGATCCTCCACCACTCCACTGCCACCAAGGGGCTGGGGATGGCCATGTAGCGCTTCTGGTTCCTGAAGCGGCGCCCGTCCTCGCTGTTGCTGTGGGGGATGTCCACGTAGTTCAGCTCGGTGCGCAGGACGTCGTACGTGGTGATAACCACCTCCTGCTCGGCCAGCATGTGCGGCTGCAAAAAGCCGTGCTTCTTCACACCTTGGTACACCTACAGAGATTTACAGCCAACAGCACAATAGCAAAGAAGAGACACTTGGATAAACATGCTAAGATATCAGTACAGCTTAATAAGTGCAAGCTTTTAGCAGTGTTGCTCATATAAAAACAAACTATTCATAAAATCTGTATTCATATAATTGTATGGTGGGAAATTCATCTAAGTAACCTAATAATAAATACAATAGAGTCATGGATGCAAAATTTGTAACTTTTTATGACTTTGCAAAACATTTATTTCCTCTTTTGAAGAGAGAGGACTTTGTTATTTTCTACAACAGTTATTTGCTGTAACAGTTGTTTGAAGATTAAGTATTCTGTAATGTTGTATGGAACTATATTATGTAGTTACACTGTTACACGTTCAGTCTTCTCCTCTCCTTTACTGCAGATTCCTTTCTCCTTTCTCCCAAAAACTTTACTCATTAAAGTTTAATGGAAGATTGGGCAAAGACAGAAATATGCATCGAAATATAATAAAAAAAACAGAAAGGACACTCTGAGTAAAGTTTAACCTGCAGAGATTTAGGAGATGAAAAAAAAAATACCCTAGGTAAAAAAACAATCCCTATGCACTAGCAGAAAACTTTCATACTGACGTTTGTTCTATTATCAGAAGCACTTTTCTTATCTCCCTCATAATATTAAGCCAAATCCCTTTAGAAACATACAGAAGTTAAAATAACTGCTCTTTACCCCTTGATGATCAGCACATGATTTCACTGTTAATTTCACTCTTAACCCTACTTTTTCTCCCAGTAGTAATCTTCCTCTACATTTGTGCATATGGCAACAGTGTTTCTGTCAACTGAGAGAAACACCTGCAGATAATTTCTTTCTGTTCGGCGCCAGAGTGGGACAATAGAGCAACACAGGTCACTGCACACGAAATAGAGAGAAGGGGAGCTTGGAAGGGGAAGAAAAAAGAAACAAATTAACCAAAGAGAGCACGTTCTCTGAAGCAACCAAGACAAAATAAACAGCTGCCGAAGTCCAATGATTTCTTCAAGGATTTATGAATAGATTTTCTGGAGATTTATAACTTGGCCAAGTTTTGGTCGTTTTCACAGCAGCAGGGAAAGACAATCTGCCACAAAGCAAGACGTACTGATAAATTTTAATTTTTTGTTCTATTACATAAAACCATTAGAATTTCCCATGGGTTGTAAGCAGTTGAAGAGTAAAAAACACACTTTATATGCAATGCAAAAGTTGTTAACATGGGAAACCGATTCTTTGAAATATCTCCACTAGTTTAATTTTACCTTAACAGGAAATAAACCACCAAATTTTCATTTTAAAGCAACACTGAACACAAGTCTCACAGCTGGCAGTTAAAAGAAAATGAAAACAATCTTGAAGAATGGAAGATGTCACACAGTTTAAAGTACTGACATTCAGCATTTAAACTATTTTATTCCTACCCTGTAAATCTATTTCTGGTAATTTTTATCAAAGCTGGTATTAAACTTGGACTGGGCCCTAGGCAAACCATGCAAGTTTTACACATTTGTTAGTTCCTTCATTAAATCCAATTGGACTGCTCACACAAATAGCACTGGAGGCCTAGAATTCATTTATACATTGGGCAACTATGCATAATAGCCAAAGGTACCAGATATATCCCTGAATACAAAGTTGTATCAATCTGCTACTACTTCGTTCAAAATACAAGTGATTGATAGTTTTCAAAGCTCTTGATCATAACAAAGGTTCTTGACTGCTAAAAATATAAAGGCTAAAACTTGCCTGCATCAGTAATAAAAGACTCTTGAATACTGTGACAACTATATTTCAAAAAAACCTGTATTGCCATTTTTACTCTAAGTATAATTAGGTTTATTCTAGTGAGGGGTTATTAGAAATCAAGTGAAAGGACAATACATGAATAGGTAACATCCTCATAAATTTGGCAGATGTTATAGTGACAACGCCAAAGTTGCAACAGTATTGTTTTCAGCAAACACCAATGCCCAAGACTTCTTTTATAAAGCTTGAGATACAGAAAGGCAAAACTACAGGCTTTACCTACAGAAACATCTTTTATCTAGAACAAAAGGAGGAGCAACAGTCAAAGAATTGCTTAAGTGTAAGTGTACAGTGAAACAACACTTAAAACATCCATAGGACTTTTTAAGTTCCTTGGTAATCATTCAAACAGCCTTCCCTCTCAGAAATCGCATGTTACTGCAACTGCTCAAAAATTTGCTTTCAGTTGCTATACAATCTAGTCCACTGATTTATCTCCCAGTGACCAACTAAAACAAAAAAAAAAAAAATGAAGAACTAACTGCAGGCTGTCTTTCTGAGACACCGATGCACCACATAACGCCAAAGCATTGGTCTAGCAGCAAGAAATGTAGAACTCTGACATAGAAAATAAAGACCTCTGAACTTTGAGTGATGGAGAATATCACACAGAAAGCCTTGAGCCTTGATAAAATAACTCTCCAGAATATGAAGCTATATAATCTTACCAGAACTCGAAGAGATGATGATCTTACATGCCTGTTGATCTCATCTACCCACTGGTGACAAATAGAACTCGGAGAAATGATCAGAGTTGCTCCCGTGGGAACTGGTTTCATTGCCACAAGGCAATGGGGACAGTAGAAGGGCCTGCTCTTCAGGTTTTCCTCTTTATAGTTTACACATTCTGCATGCTGCCACAGGTAACATTTCAGGCACTGCACACGAGCTTTGTAGTCAGCCAATCCGAGCTCACCACAGATGCATTCAAAGCGATATTCAGAGGTATTAAATGGAAATACAGAACTGGTATGTTGTACGCTACTGCCAGCACATTCTTGGGAAAGTGAGGACTGGACCTTTGGGATTTTCTGCTGGACAACAGCTGTAGTTTTAGAAACATCAACATCAGGATGACTGCTCATGTCACTGGAGACAAGGAGACTGGCATGAAAATCAGGAGACTTTGGGACCACAGCTTCTTGCTTAACATTTTTCTCTTCTACAGAGTTCTCATGATCTTCTTCAGATTTCCTGTTATTTTTATTAGTTGTACAATAATCATGTTCTTCCATGGCAATATTCTCATGTGAAGCAGTTTTAAGGACATTTTCAGATGTTACGTCATTGTTTCTTGATTCTTTGGTTTGAGTTTTAGCATCAATCAATTGCTTCTTCTGAGTGTTTTCTGAAGTCCTTGCTAACTACAAAGTAAAATTAACCAAGAATGTCAGACTTTACATTCAGACTTCTCCAGTGACTTCTAAACATCTACCACTGCTACTTAATATCCTCATTAACGACACAGCCAGATCGAGTGCACCCTTAGAAAATTTGCAGATGATACCAAGTTGAGCGGTACAGCTGACACACCTGAAGGATGGGATGCCATCCAGAGTGACCTGGACAAACTTGAGAAGTGGGCCCATGGGAATATCATGCAGTTCAACAAGACCAAGTGCAAGGTGCTGCACAAGGGTTGGATGAACAGATTGAGAGCAGCCCTGCTGAGAAGGACTTGGGGGTACTGGTGGGTGAGAGGCTGGACACGACCCAGCAAGGTGCACTTGCAGCCCAGAAACCCAATCGGGTCCTGGGCAGTATCCCAAGCAGTGTGGGCAGCAAGGCCAGGGAGGGGATCCTGCTTATCTATTTACTCTTCTGAGACCTCTCCTGGAGTACTGCAATCCAGCTCTGCAATCCACAACGTAAGAAGGATGTGGAAAGGTTGGAGGAAAACCAGAGGAGGGCCACAAAGATGATCAGAGGGCTGGAGCACTTCTCCTATGAGGAAAGGCTAAGAGAGTTGGGATTGTTCAGCCTGGAGAAGGCTTCAGGCTAAATTATGACCTTCCAGTACCTGAGGGAAGTCTATGAGAAACTGTAAAGGGACTATTTACAAGAGCACGTAGTGACAGGACTAGGGGAATAGTTTTTAATGAAAGAGAGTTGGTTGAGGTAAGATATTAGGAAGAAATTCTTCACTGTGAGGTGGTGAGACACTGGAACAGGTTACCCAGAGACAATGATGCCCCAGCCCTCGAAGTGTTTAAGGCCAGGTTGGATGGGGTAAGCAGTGGAAGTCCCAAGCAACCTTTTCCTCACCTTTTTTTTTTAAATGAACATATAAACACATCAGTACATAGATATTAAGTGTTTATATCAATTTCCAGTTTGAGGATTTGGTTAATGTTTGCCAGCGTTTAAAAAACAACTTCACAGTAAGAACAATACAACTCCCAGTGACACTATTTTAAAAGACTTATGACAGATGTAGTTAATATCATAGCCACAAATTTTATCTACTTATGATTTCTGCTTGTTTATTTATAAGTGTCAAAGCAATTGTTGCAGTTTTCTTCATTTTTACCACTAAATCAGTGTCACTGAACTAGTGCACGCAGACAGTAGAGCTGAGAGTAGCATGCAATCAGCAGAAAAAAGAATAGCCTTTGCAACATTCTTTGAAGTAACTACAGCAGCATGTTTTACCTGCTCTTTGGTTCTTTCTCGCTTCTTCTGTTCCTTGTAATTCTTTCCCAGCTTGAAAGACCCAGCCAGACCATGTCCTTTAACTTGTTCTACCACCTGTTCTGCAATTAGTTTTTCTAGGGTTCTTTTGAGAAGTCGTCTATTTCTCTGTGTGTCGTACCTATACATAGAACTGATGTACTTAAATATTGCAATAATGGATGCTCCTTTCTTCACATTCATTTCCTTTACAGCTGCTAGTATCATTACTCGTAAGCCTGTATGAAGAATCAAAACAAAACAACTTACAGCTTTAGATAAAATGAAGTTGCCTCACAGAATTTGTATTAAGGGAATACTAAACAGAGTGTACATCTAAAAAATGCAGCTAGGCAGCAGTTTTGACAAGCTTTTACTTGACGCAGCTCTACAGATTGCTGTTCTAAAGTGATTCTAAAACAATGCTGGATAGCAATCGAAATAAATCACTCAATTTTCTTACTAAGGCATAAAAAAGACAGCTTATTTCATTTTAATGCATTAATTCTTAACAAAGACCTCTAGTTACATGGAGCTCTGTAGCTCTGGAGTTCTGAGTTAGTAACTTTATTTTGAACTGTGGATCACTTGTTTGTAGCATGCAATCCCACATGACAGTGCTCAGCAAAAGAATTATTTCATTCTGAAGAAGTCAAGAGTAGCCTTGAGCTCACAGTCAGTGGCCAAAATAAGACAATGCTAAAAGCAATATAAATTTTAAAAGTCATCAGAAATACTTACTGGGATACTGTATTTTTTCCTTTAATTTAGGCTCCATTTCCTTTGTTTTTTTCTTTTTATTTCCTTCTAAAGGTTGAGGTGGAACAAAGAAGTTCACAAGCTTACCCTAATGCAGACAACATTAAATAGTTATTAGCTCATGTCTCTTCACAGTTGCTCTGACCTTCATTAATGTCCTCATATTTGAAAGCATGAGCTGCTACAAATATATGTTCTGATCTCACTAATTTGCTCAGATAGCTCAATTTTAATTAGAGAGTGGCACATCATTCAGTTCAGTTTCTTGGCAAACAGTGTTCAGCACCCTAACTGAAACACAAAGAGCAGCTCTGAAAGCCTCCTGGGTCCTCCACTGCTTTAGCATTAAGTTGCAGGAATCTACAGCTGAAAGTGATCTAGCTTCCTGATGGGGGAGGAAAATATATATTTAATATAAAGTTAGACAGACAAAAGGAGATAAGCAATATAGAGGAAAAGCCCTAGTCAGCTGTATAAAAAGTGTATTCCTCCTTTTAGGGATTGCCTCCCAAAATTTTGCTCTATTATTAGAGCAATATATTAGCTAAGATGTCTGTCCCAACTACTTACATCATGAAACAGTTTCAGTAACTCCAGCCCTCCAAAAGCTCTGGTCCCTAGCTATTGTTGTCAGTCAGTGTCCAGGCATTTTAGTGCTTCTCTCTTCGCACTACTCAGTGCTGACGCTCTTATATAGTTAAGAATCATCTTATTCTCTCTAAGAATTGAGTCCTTTTAACGGATAAAATTACAAGCAGGCAGGAGATCACTATGATAAATGTACAATGAAACTGGCTGCCATATTGGTTCTTTCCCTTCAGAAAGAATTATTTGGTTTAGTGGATGTGCCAAGTTTTCACAGTATGCAGCATGAGGAAAGCAAGAATATGGAAAACTGTTACTAAATAAGCTGATTTATTATATGAAATAGAGGGAGAGCAGAAATCTTTATTCAGAATGTAAACTGTCCCTATTTTAGCACAGAACATGTGTCTAATGGATGTCTGACACTTATCAATACAATGAAGTGAAGGAGAATGACCTCCAACACAGTAAACTTAATTATGTATTTATACACCCCTGAAGCCTGTCCTAACTATATTAACAGCACAGTTGCCTGATAATACTATTGAATAATGCTACTGAATAATACTATTGAACAATGACACGCATTATCTCAGGCAAACTATTACACCATTTATGCTGCCAAGTATCATGTCCTACTAAGGGAAAAACTTTCACAGCAATACAGCTTTAAATATGGACTTCTATAAACCAGAAAGCAATAAGCTCAAGAGAAGTGCACTTGCATTCATTCTGAAAAGCATTTTCTTCAAAATAATTATCAACCTGGTTTCCTTACCTCAGGTAATGTCAGATCATCTTGTTTAATGTCTGGTCCAGTATGATTCAGAATAAGAGCCAACACTTCTACTGTTTTCCCAAGACCCATCTCATCTGCCAAAATACCTCCAGGCCACTGGGGTCCAGCAGTTGGATACTCACGGATAATACTAAAATTCAAGCACATTCTCAGTGAAAGTCAGTAACTACAGAATATTGTGACAGAGAAGCTTGAGTTCAGGGACACGCAGCATAGCTCCAGCAAGGCAAAGTTTGTCAGGTGAGGCATTATCGTTTATTAGTTAAGCTAACTTTAACAAAAACTAGCAAGCTTTTTGGGTGTATAAACCTGACCAAGACAAATATGCATGCCGGAATTTTAAAAATTTTTTCACCTAATAGGCCTTACCCTACTAATTTTAGCATATCATAGCATTAGTCTCAAAAAATATGAAATATTTTTATATTCACATGTGAAAAAGATCTGAAAGTTACACAGGGAAAAATAAAAAAGCAAACTAGCAATCAAAAGGTTCTATTCTGACCAAGTTAACAGAAAAGAGAAACAGATTTAGTAATGCAATACCTAGCATTAATAAAAAGCATTATACTGCTGCCATCCTTTGGGCTTTAAAAACATTGAATCAGAAGATCAAAGCCTCCAATACTACAAGTTAAAAAAATGTTAATATTAAACCACTAAATTATTGACATTTTTTTAAGAAAAGCTTTAATAATTACATCTTCAACTTGAGATCTACATTTTTATCTGTCATAACATATTCCAGTTCGTGCATTTTTTCAAATTAAAGATATCACTCTTCTAATTCTTTAGTTGCTAACTGAAAAACAAGTTATGGAATATCTTATATCCTACAGGATAAATCTACCAATATGGTTTTCACAAAGTAC
>VYZR01037696.1:68904-81975 GCA_013400675.1 Oxylabes madagascariensis | reverse complement strand
GGGTGTGACGTCACTCCGGTGGGCGTGGCCGCGCGGGCCCCGGGCGGGGTGGCGCTGAGGGGGGTGCCCGGGGGTGGGGGCGTGGGAGCCTGGTGCGATCGCGGGAATGGACGGGGAGTTCCACCTGAACCTGGGAAAGAATTTCGCTGTGCAGGTGAAAGGCCGTGCACTGGAACAGATTGTCCGGAGAGGCTGAGGAGTCTCCCTCGCTGGAGATACTCAAGAACCGTCTGGTCGCAATCCCGTGCCGTGTGCTCTGGGATGATCCTGCCTGATCAGGGAGGTTGGGTCAGATGATCCACCGTGGTCCCTTCCATCGTGACACACTCTGTGATTTTGTGCGTGAAACACTTGGCATAAGAGAGAGGACTGTTCAGGCATTTGACAAGAGCGACTGAAAGAGCGAGTTTCTGGGCTGTTAGTACAGTGAAAAGGCAAAATCAGGCCAATTAATTTTTAACAACATAAATCACTTCAGTAGAAACTACAGAAAGAAGCTGGTGAAGTTGCTGAAGTGCCTGAAGCACAAGTCCTACGAGGAGTGGCTGAGGGAGATGGGGATGTGTAGGCTGAAGAAAAGGAGGGACCTTTCTTCACACTCTCTACAACTCCCTGGAAGGAGGCTGTAGCCGGGTAGGATTTGGCCTCTTCTATCAGGCAACCAGCGGCAGGATGAGAGAACATGGCCTCAAGCTGTGCCAAGGGGGGCTTAGGTTGAACATTAGCAGGAATTTCTTCGTAGAAAGAGCAGTTTAACACCAGAAGGGGCTACCCGGGGATGCGGTGGAGTCACCGTCCCTGGAGGTGTTCAAGAAAAGACTGGACATGGCACTTGGTGCTGTGGTATAGCTGACAAGGTATTCAGTCCAAGGTCAGACTCTATCTCAGAGGTCTTTTCCAACCCAAGTGACCCTGTGATTCTGTGAAATGCACAGGTTGACAATTGAAGGCAGCTGTAAATACACAAGTAGAAAGCCCTTTACAGCAAGACGGTGGGGTTCTCTTTTATAACAATACTTTCAACTATTTTTTAGGATTAGTTTTTACAGATTAATTCCTTACTTGCCCGTGTTGATTTTCTACCTATTTCAGCCTTTCTGAAAGGGTAGGTTCGGAAGAGCTGCTCAAAACCGTGGTGTGCAGTAGCTTTGGAGTGTTGGCCTTTATGCCATGGTTTTTGGCCGTTTTAATTCGCAATGTTTAATTTCACTTTCCTAGATTAAAATTAGCTTTAAAAGCATCACTTGGTCCTATGTTACAACAAGAAATTGCTGCAGAAAAGAGATGAAAGGGAAGACACAATCACATAGAATCATTTAGGTTGAAAAAGACCTCTGAGATCAAGTCCAGCCTCTGATTGATCACCTTGTCAACGAGATCATGGCACTAAGTGGCACATCCAGTCTTTCCTTTGAACACCTCCAGGGACAGTGACTCCACCACCTTCTTGTGAGCAGTCCATTTCAATGTTTAATCACCCTTTCTGTGAAGAAACTGCTCCTAATGTCCAACCAGAACCTCCCTTGGCACAGCTTGAGGCTATGTCCTCTCATCCTGTTGCTGGTTGCCAGGAGAAGAGGCACCTCCACCTGGCTACAATCTTTCTTCAGGGAGTTGTAGAAAGCAGTAAGCCTCCTTTTCTCTAGGCTAAACACCCCCAGCTCCCTCAGCTGCTCCTCATAAGATTTGTGCTCCAGACCCTCCCTCAGCTCTGTTGCTCTTCTCTGGACATGCTCCAGCACCCCAGTGTCCTTTTGAAGTGAGGGGCCCAAAACTGAACACAGAACTTGAGGTGTGGCCTCACAAGTACAGAGAGAGAATCCGTTCCCTATTCCTGCTGGTCACACTATTGCTGATACAGGCCAGGATGCCTTGATTCAATCTGTGAGACAGTGAGCAGCTGAAGTGATGTGCTTTGCTAGGGATTTGTGAAGCTACCTTGTTTCACTCCTACGACTGGTATGCATCCATATACGTATGGATATCATCCATATACGTATGGATAGGTAGGATAGGCAGCTACCTTTAATGGTTTGTGTTGCAAGATGTGAATATCAATTTTTCTCATTCTGAACTGGCTGTCTTGATGGCAGGAGTGAGGGCAGCCAGAGGACAATTTCCATTTACTGAGTTGAGGGGAGCATGCTCTCAGACTGTGACAACATAGAGTCCCCCCACATGTGGCCTCAGAGGTGTGACTCCTCATGTGAGTGTCCTGCACCTGCTGCTGGTGACCTGACGCTGTGAGAAAGTCCCATGTGACTGCTACTCACCCTCCTCCACTTGGTGAAGTTGGACTCCACCAGAAATGGGAAACAGGAAAGAAAATCATACACTTCCAGAGCTCTTGTAGAAATAGCGTAGAAATGCCTCAGTGAGATCTGTTCACAGTCTCATTTACAGGGCTGTTGACAGGGCCATGAATCTCTTAATGAGCCTGGCCCTTTAGTTAGCTCTTCTATTTCTATGTTGTCCGTGTCTTCTATCAATGATTTCCTCTCCTGGGTTGGGATTTTTGCTTTCTTTGGTAATGATGATGGTCTTTAAAGACTTATAATATAAAGTATTTGTGAATCTGAACTTTATTTTCACATCTGTATGTCATGAATATTAGTAAGCAAGAGAGGAACATTTCTGCTTTCAGAAGAGGGGGGAAAACACAATGGCCCCAAGAGGGTGCCTGCTCTACATGTCTGAGCCTCTCTTTTTCTCTCACCCTCATTTGGTAAGAAGTATTTTTCCTGGTTGTCAGGATAAACAACCTTGTCATGATCCTTCTGCCGAGGGAAGGAAGGGAGAACTCCAAACACGGTAACAGTCACACTCTGGCCTTTCCCAGGTAGCCGTTGTCGTGGCACTGCTCAAAGCCCTCCTGGCTTAAAGCTGAGGAGTCACTTCCCAGTTCTCCCTGCCCACTTATTGGGTCAAGACTCAGTACTCCTTAGGAATTTGCAACACAAGAAGGAGAGGAAAGTGACTCAGATTCGAGAATATCCTTGAGTAGAGGTGCAGTGAAACAACACTAGAGGTCCTTTAACAAGTAATGATTTCATTTGAAGAAAAATTTACATTTGTTAATGCAAAGATGAAGGCACACAGTTAGCAAAAGGCTATATTGGTAAACCTTACAATATCATATGAGAAAGAGGAGGGTGGGGAAAAAGTAGAGAGAGAACAGAAAGAAGAAGGGGGAAGAGAGAGATCATCTGTCCTGCATCCTTTGGAGTGTCAGGAGTACTAGTTCTGAAGTTCTTGAGTATACTCTGACACAGTTAGAGGCACAAATCTTAGCAAAGAGCTGTCCCTGCTTTGGGGAAGGAAGAGGAGCAGGCCTGATGATTTGTCTGTAAGGTGGTTGTATTCTCAGCCTCTGTCATGAGAGATTTCAAACGCCAGTTTTTACTTTTGGAAGAAGTGGAGATGAGACCATGCTGCCATCATAAATGGGGGCAAGGTGACCAATTTATATGTAAGAACAACAATTTATATGTAGAGGAACAAAGAGAGGGATTACAATGACTGTGGGTCTAGTGAAAGGGCAGAGCAGAGCCTTGACACCTTAGCATCACTAAGGGAATGCCCTCTTCCACCTAACTGCAGGGATAAGGGTCATCTCCCCCTCATGGCAGCATTCACACATCTCATGGAAACTTCTTAGCTATGTATCTCATGGCATATCTCACAGAATCACAGAATCACTAGGTTGGAAGAGACCTCCAAGATCATCGAGTCCAACCCAGCCCTAACACCTCAACTAAACAATGGCACCAAGTGCCACATCCAGTCTTTTTTAAACAATCCAGGGATGGTGACCACCACCTCCCCAGGTAGATCATTCCAATCTCATGAAACGCTTGACTCTTATCTGGCCTGTTGTGGCTGCACAGGTGTGTTTGAGGCGTTTCTTGGAAGGATACAAAGGGGTCTCCACCCACTGTGTCCGTCCTTTTTCTGAAGGAGTTTTGCTTTTCTGTCTAGCCACTTACAAACCTATCTTTTGAAATAAGGATTGAGAGCAGGTGGAAAAATCCCTGTTTCTATTCAGCAGCTAATGATTAAGGATCCTAGGGATTAGCATTCTGTAGTTTTTCTCCTGTTCTTTAAAAGAACTTCAGTGCATGAAAGAAGATAATTGCCTTTAATCTAACAAAATAAAAAGGAACAGTATAAAGATAAGAGAATATGACGTAAAATAAGACCATGTGATTTTTTTGACCATAATTGAGAACATAGCCTCCTTTGCCCATGAATAAAAAATTCCCCTATGCTTTCAGTAGCTGCTCTTAAAGCCTAGAAAGAGTAAGCAAATAAAATCAGGAGACCTGCTACTTTGCAAAGGGTTTCTTTTTTGAAGGAGGATGGAGAAAACAGCATGTTAGTTGTTGTGGTATTTTAAAGTCCTTTTTTAGTTGCAAAGGCAAGCAGAAATCTTCTAAAGAAAATTAGAATTGTATTTGTCTCCAAATTGGTTCTGGCAGGAAATGTGAATGTTCGTAGCAAATGAATAGAACTGAGGGCAGATAGAGTGCTTTTCCTACACTACAATGGCTGTATGTTATGCCGTGCCTCAGCAAACTCATGTATTACCCGGGTGGTTAACTAGCAGGAAAAATCTATTCAGCTCCTGTGATAAAAAATCACCGTGTGACAGAAATGGAAAGATGGACCCCAGTGGAGGCATAATATCATTCCAGTCTATCCAAGATTAATAAAATCGTGAGCAGTATTCTGTGCCTGGGTAGGAAATTATTTTTGTAGGTTAAGCTCTACCCAACTTCCATAGTGTTTGGTATATGTAATAGAAAATAATATAACTGTCATAGTGGGACTTTGAAAGTGTTATCATATAATTGCTACCATCCACAGTGCATAATGCTGCTTTGGTAAAAGAGCGGAGGATTTAAATATTTTTTGGAGAGCTACGAAGAGCAGAGTGTCATTGTGTGCCAGAAGCAGTCATGTAAGCCAGTAAGCTAAGGACCCAGCATGCGAAAACCACCATGGAGCTCTGATGGCAAGCCTCCCTGTTTTCACTTCTTCAGGGCTTCCACTCTTTCCTGTTTCCTCAAAACAGGGAAGTTCAACATATCACTTGTGCCCTTCTGCATCTCCTGGGGGAATCTACCTGCACCCCACAGAATAACACACTGCAGGCCATCTGTCTCAGCTCACGTGTATGCACAATTCTTGTATACCCTTGTCCATCTGCCACTCAGCTGAGCTACGTGCTGGTTTTGTGAAAACCAGGTGATACACCTGACCTCAGGACTGACAGCAGCAGCTGAGCTGTCACTGGTGGGAGTTAAGCCCATCTCTCTTTTTTTCCAAGAGAAAAGGACAGTTAAAAAGACTATCTAAATATAGAGCAGAAAAAAAAATAACCATGTCATTGCATCTAGGACATCATCTAGAGTTACCATGTAGGATTTGGAATCCAGTTCTTGGAGTTATTTAAATATATACCTAAATAAGGTGTTTTCATTGCTTCAATATTCCTTTTATAAGCCTTTTTTTTTTTTAAATATAAGAAAAATGCATAAAGGAAAAGTTTGCAGTTCCTGAGAAAAAAACAAACCTTCTAATAAAACTGGAATTAAATACATAAAATGTTTATAGTAAAATCAGCAAAAGCATTTGGAAATTTAGGCTCAAAATATAGATGTTTGTAACATAATACAGGGCACAGTGGTTTGAAAGAGATCTGAAGGATGCTCACAACTGAGAGATATTTCAGGCATTATCTATTAGAGATATATTTCTTGGCAGTGAAAAATGCCAATTTTCACACTCTGGCAAGAGAAGATTTGAACTCATAACTTGCTCTGTAATGTAAAAAAAACAAGCCAACCAAAACTGCTTGCAAAATTCCTACGTATGTTTTATACCGTGAAAAAAAAAGGCAAATCGAATTTGAAACAAAAATGTGCAGTCTTCTGAAACTATTTTATTTTGGCCTCTTTCCTCATAAAGAAGTGATAAGCAGTCTTGGTAGTTTCTGTCAAAGAAAATATGAACTTTATCAGGGTTGTTATTTCTTTGCTTTATCAACTTAGAAGTATAGAAAGATCTGCAGTTCTCAAGCCAGAAATCAATGTATTTATTTAACGCTGATGAAACTCTGCCTCCACAGATGTCTCCTTTGAGTTTAATAAGGTTTGATGTAAAAACAAGTATATAAAGATTGAT
Organism: Oxylabes madagascariensis; assembly: GCA_013400675.1. Taxonomy (NCBI): domain Eukaryota; kingdom Metazoa; phylum Chordata; class Aves; order Passeriformes; family Timaliidae; genus Oxylabes; species Oxylabes madagascariensis. Next base: position 75,789 of record VYZR01037696.1, on the reverse strand, counting down.
GTAGCTTCATTGCAGAGGATTAATAATCGTTCTCTTCAGAGGAGTATTATATTAAATTATCTGTCCAAAATTCACCTTTGAGCCCGCTTGGGTGTCTACCTGAGCCAGAAAAAGCAGCAGGTGTCAGAGGGGCAGGCTGCACCCCGCCCAGCATTTGCTGTGGCTCTGGGCTGCAGGAGCAGGCAGTGCTGACTCACGGACTGCACGGGGCATGGAGGAGCCGAGGAGATGCCCCAAAGTTGTCCGCAGACTGCCCGGTGCTTCGGGGGACAGACACCTTACCTGGATGCTGTTAGTGCCGGGCAGCACTTCTGGTGGGAGGCAGAGGGACGTTTCTCTCTGCAGTATCCGGGGGAGGTGGACACGATGCAGCTCTGAGCCACAGGGGAGTTTCAGCGACGCAGATCTCAGCTGGGCAGCAGAACTGGCTGCATTCTGCTGCTGCTGGCACCTGGTCCCTTATAACGAATCCCTGAAAGGTGCAGTAAATCTGGAACAGGAGAGGCCCGGGTGTGGTGGTACTCAGTTGATGCTGCTGTTCAGGGAGAAATGTTAAGACGGCAGAAGCCTTTAGACCCCCCTGTCATGTGGGGCACTGTGGGTCCCTGGAGCAAGTCTGTAGTAGAAAGGTGCCAGAATCATCCCTGAGCTGAGATTTTACTTTGGCTTGGGACATCAATTCACTAAGGCAACAACCTTAACTAATGAGGAAGGATGTTTTCTCTGGATATAAATGTCATTGTATTTCTAAATATGCATACATTTAGGCTTGTTATTCAAACTATATTTTTTGCCTGTCTTTGGCCTAAAATTTAGAAATGCAATGAGCAATGAGCAATGAGAAGTTAGTCTGGGGCTCCAAATATGTGTTTTGGTTTGTTTTCCTACATAGTACCACAGGGAGCCCAACCTAATGGGAACTGATGGAATGGCCCATGTAAATGAGCAGCTCTGGTTTGTGGTTTATCACCAGCAAATGTGGTGCAAGCAATTTAAGTATTTTGGTACTTCTGTACATATTTGCCACTTCAAATCGCAGAAACTTGTAATCAAATTTTAATATTTTTCTTTAATCTCCAGCAACTGTAGATATTTTCTTGTTATTACTCTCTATTTTGCCTTTCCCCATCCAGCCAAACCCAGACGTATGGATTTTGTTCTAGCTGTAAAACAACAAAAAGTAATTCTGTGTCTACTGTGCTCTCACTAGGGTAGATGCATAACCTGTTATGTAGCTCTACGGTTCCAAAGTTTGTTCACAAATGTCAGTGATAAACCGTGCTTCAGTCCAATCTCCTTCCTGTTTTCAATGCTCTGAGGGCTTTTCTTTTTGACTGGTTTTGTTCCAAGGCATTGTCCTACATGATGCCCCATCTGTGTACCACAGGACTGCTCATGCCTCCTGGCTGGGCTTGGTAGCATCCACGTTCTCTGACTGGGGAAATGAGTCAGCAGAAATGGCTGTGCATCACTGAGCACAGTCTCAGGGAAAAAAAAAACACCTTGTCACACAATGAAACAATGAAATATTACATCTCATGACCCTGCTGGAGTAAAAATAAACCTTTTTAATTGAGGAAGTAATTGGAAGCTATCGAGAGATGAGAGAACAGGCTTTTATTTGAAAAATGATTGTGAGAGAAAGTAATGAGGTCAGAACAAAATAAATATTTTCCCTTTTTTCCAACAAAGTATTACTTTTCATTAACTATGGTTTGTTTCTCTCGGCAATGGGAACATAATACAAAAATTTTGCGAAAATATTCTCCTGGGATGCTTATGGACATGCAGATGTTCCTAGCTGATGAAATCCTGGGTCTGCAGCACAGATGGAAAGTGATAAATGATTAAGATGTTATATGATATAAATAACAATACTACAATGTTATGTGTAGAGATATCAGCAAAACAAGGAATGCTTATCTGCTGGCTTAGTAAGCATCTTGTTTACGGCTGATCAATTTTGCAGCAGTTCTGGCTCTTGCTCAAAGCATAAGTTGGTATGTTGCTGCCAGGGCCCGGGGCTGTCTCCAGCCCAGACTGACCCTTCCTGGCCATCCCTGCTGGACTGGGGAAATAGAAGGGCCCCTGGCTGGCAGGCTCTGCCCTGATGGAAGCCTGCTGGGGTCTCCCACCACCACCAGCCCCCCGAGAGCCCTACAATATCCGATCCACAAGGAAACCAATGAGGGTGCCAAGGCCAAGGGAGGTTTTTCCTTTCATCCGTACTTGGAAACCACATTTGTCAGGGAGGCTTGCAGAAAAGATTCACCTGGTGGGAAATATCTGCATTATCCAGTTTTAACCCAAGTGATTAGAAGGATGGCAGCGCCGTGTGCTGCTGCTGATGGGATCCTAGAAAGGAGGAGTCATGTGAGCTCCCTGTACTTGCTGCTGCCCTGAGGTTGGTCCTGCTCTGGGCAAAGATCAGGGCATTTTTGAGGAGTGTGATGTCAGAAGACCTGAAGACACATATCTGGTAGTGCAGAAATGTTAGATTATTTGCAGAGAACCAGCCACTCACCATTATTTATGAGTTATCCACCAAAAGTAACCCTGGATGCCAAGTTTTGTTTTGCTTGGCTACCCTGGTAACTCCAGAAGAATTATTGCAGCTGCTGGTCTTGTTTCAAAATTTTTGCTCCTTGCTCTCAAGCCAAAAACCCAGCACCATTTGAGAAGGGAAAGAGAGGTAGCATCTACACCAAGTAAATCCTTACAGATTTTTTTGTTTCAGCTTCTTATGACTTGAGAGCTTGCACAGTTTGGCCTGGTTGGACTCAGCCAAAATTTTTCTTTGAGCTGGATTTGCCTGATGAGTTTGGTGTGGTTTGATGTTTTGGTGCCACCTTTTCCAGGCAATCTGCTTTTTTATACATCTGCTTCTGCACAGGCAAGGTGGCTTCCTGAGGAGCCAAGCTGATTATTCCTCATATATGCCTTGCACTTCTAAGGGGTTCTGGTGGAGTTAGTTTTGTTTGGAGCAAGAAAATATCAGTTTGAGTGATCTTTAAGATACGTATGAAGTGAAGAAATATAACAACAACCTGCTCCCAAGCGGGTTTGTCCTTCAACTGCAGATGTTTCTGTATCTCACAGGCCTGAACTCTTATGTGCTAAACAAATAGCTTTCTCCTGAATAGGCGACTTCCAATGCACAATTACCATAGTTATTGTAGGTATTGTATGCTTCTGTCCACAGAGTAAGAACTACGTCTAATCAAAATTATCCCATAAACTGTGTAGATTTGCTACTTTTTACCAGAATTGAATGCAGATTACCTTCAAAACAAAGGTTTCTGAATACATTATCTACACTATGAAATTAAAAATATTATCCAATTGAATAACATCTTCCCCTCACTCACATTTCGCATCTTTAACCAAGATAGTTAAATCAGAAAAAGAGATGAAACAGTTTTATCTCAGCACTCTAAAAAGTACAATTTAAAACTGTGAAATGTTAAGAGACTTTCTCTAACACTCCTTAGAGATCTTCCATACTCTCACACGTACCCTGCAGCCTCAAGGAGCCACTGTGAACTCTGGTCTTGCAGCATCAGGTCTTCTTTAACACCTAATGGCCCAAGATTTCTGTCTCTTCAGCTGTGAGGGTTTTGAACTAGAAAGTATATGCAGAGGTGGAAAGCATAGCTGAGATGCAGGGAAAACAGGTGTGGTCCTTACTTCATAGAATAGTACTTCTGAATTTTTACTGGGTAGATTTTTTTTTTTTAGTTTTACTGTAATTTTTAATTTTACTATATTAGAAATTAATTAATGTCCTGGTTTTGGACATAATCAAAGCTGAAGGCAGTCTTCTCACATATCCCTGGATTCCTCTCCTTACCCTCCTCCTCAATTTCTAAAAAGAAAAATGAGGGCACAAACTTAAAAGCTGTGTTCAATGAGAGTGGAGGTAAGCATATGGCCAAATATTCTTTGGGATTAAGTCCTATACGTGTGTCATCAGTCTATTTATGTGTAGTCACAAAATGAAAGTACACGAAGAGTTTTCATGTGGGTTTGGGCTGAAGAATCAAATTTTTGGATGATTTAGAAAATGGATTGAAAATGTATAATTTGAGTGATGCATGTTACATTGTCTGGTAAAGGAGAGCAAGAAGAAAGAATGATGTACAGATTTGCATCCCCCGTTGACAGCGGCTGGAATTTAGAGAAAAATAAAAGCCAGCTAAAGAAAAGGCAAACTAAATGCCGGTACCATTTACAAATCAGAAACACAATAGAAATTGAAATGCTTATATGCAGCACAAGCATGTATTAGTTGAATTTAAATAAAGACATGGAAATCAATAGCTGTCTATTGCTGTAGTGACAGCAGCTGCCAATTTGGTTGAGCTGGTTTGGGTTAATTTATTGGGGACTTATGGTTTGCAGCTAAAAAAAAAGTGCAGTGGTGATGAGAAGAGTCTTTTTAGAAGCTGTTGCTAAGAAAAGAGGAAACAAAAACAAGCATATGCTATGAAAACAAACACATACTATATTTATTGAGAAAACATCCTCTAGAATAAAGAATAGAGACTATGCCATGAAATTAGTATGTGCTTTCACAAGAGACTTGCATAGAAAATTTGAAAACCACAGACACACTGTTTACATAGAATCATCATGTATATGTGGACATTCTCTAAACAATGCAATTAACTGCTATTTAGACATTTTCTCTTTAGTGAGTTCTCTAAATTTATTGAAGCAAATGTTGATTACCTATGACCACTATTTACAGTATGGCAATGCAGCTACTCAGCTATGTATTCTTTCTGTCCCTTCATCTACTCATTGCTAAACAAGCTTCAAGAATCACCTTGTGAGTTACAGTTAATAATCTACACATGATTTACGTAGATGAGGGGAGTAAGGGTTTTGCGAGGACCCCACTTTTCTGCACAAACCTAGCAATCAGGCATGTATCATCAGCCTGCCTAGTGATTGCTCCATCCTCCATCCCTGAAAGTCATCTCTCGTGAGGACTCAGTTGTGCCTCCCCAGGACAGAGACACCCCATTCTGCAGTTGGCCCAGAGCTGTGCTGCCTGGTCACCTGATTGCAACTGCTTGTTATTTCACAGAATCATAGTACAGTTTGGGTTGGAAGGGACCTTAAAGGCCATCTAGTTCCGAGCCCCTGCCCTAGTTTGAGACATCTTCCATTGAACCAGGTTGCTCAAAGCCCCATTCAACTTAGTCTTAAACATTTCCTGGGATGGGGCATCCACAGTTTTTCTGAACAACCTATATCTGTGCCTCACTTCCCTTAGAGTGAAGAACTTTACCTGTCTCTCCTGCAGTGTGGGTATTTTTGTGGGTCTACTTCTTCCGGTTGAACTACTGACATTCAAAAATTTGCACAAATGTATTTACCTTTGACACCTTTCCAAATTTCAGTGATTGTTTTTTCCACAATCGCATACTGAATATTTTCGGTATTTTGTCAGGAAGGGCTGTGGAGGCAATAGGCACAGTTAACATAATGGCTTTGTTTCCTTAGACAAAGAGGATAAAAATGTTCCTTAACTGAGTGAAGCTCTTCTCATTGAGTTTTCCTCACTGCTCCTGGCCTTCCTTTTTGATAGTTTTCAATTCGGCCCCATGGCTAAAAATAGTAAGTAAGATTTTTTAAAGAAACTAATGGTTTTAGGCACGTTCCTAATGTCCAATTCAAAGCGTATGAGAGGGTCTGGTATTTCAGAACACTGTTATTTCAATGTTTATAGAAAATCAGAATCTGTTAATGCCTTGTAAGTATGTTGTTCTCAGGTAGAGCCAAAAACTATAATAGTGGTTAAGGAAGATAATCAGGAGAGCAAACCTCCAAGCCTGATGTTTGGAGCTCTGTGATCTAATCCATGAACCAAATGTAAGCCATTAATCATAAGTGGAATAGAGATATAAATGAAATATTGCCTACTTTGAGAGAGGATGACAAAAGGCAACTAGCTCATGGAAATTTGAGATAAAAAGCATTTGAATGTATTTATTCAGGACAGGCATTCACAGTCAATGAATTCAAGCAGCTGGATCAGCTGGACTTAAGCCGTCTTACCACACATGGTCATGTTACACTTGATGTTTGTTTTCCTGCCTTAATAAAGGCAGTTTTTGTGATAAATCCAATGTTAGGTCAAATAGAGAGGTCAAATAGAGTTGCATTGGTGGACACGACTGAGAATGTCTGATTCTGGAAGAACTGGGATGTTGGGATTTAAAGCATCCCAAGAACCATCCAGTTATAGCAACTAGCTGAGGAGCTAGGCAGCCCAGTGAGGATCAAGGTCTTGACACCCCTGCAGTGGCAGGGGGCCAGTTAGACAGTGCAGCCACTTCATCAGAAGGAAGTCAGAGAGAAAAAGAAATTAATGTGTCATCTAAGCCATAGCAGCATACTGTCAGGGAAATGAGGGGGAAAAGAGCTACAACAATGATTCTAATAGATCCTGAAGTAATAAAATGCTTCCAGAAATGCATTTCTTGGATGGAAAGTCAAAATTATAAAGTCTGTGCAATTTCTGTTTTCAAGGCAACTCCTTATAATGACTATAAGTAAAGAAACATATGTCATCTGATACTGTTCATTTTTTTTATTATACCACAGAAGATGTCAGAAAATGTATAAACACTTAGTGAGAACTATTTTTTATAATGCTGTGAACTATCCTCTCATTTTGTAGGAACGGTGCTTTCCTGCATCAACTTTTTGAACAAAGGTATCAAGTAATTTGCAAATTGTTGGAGGAGCATAATTTGTACACCATAGCCTCATTCTATTTCTGGGTGTCAGATTGTTGTTGTGTATGTCTTGCTTTAAGTAATAGCTATATATTACAAATAAATACCGTATTACTTGGTATTTTATGAGAAAACT
>VYZR01037696.1:48126-66181 GCA_013400675.1 Oxylabes madagascariensis | reverse complement strand
TGAGGGGAGTAAGGGTTTTGCGAGGACCCCACTTTTCTGCACAAACCTAGCAATCAGGCATGTATCATCAGCCTGCCTAGTGATTGCTCCATCCTCCATCCCTGAAAGTCATCTCTCGTGAGGACTCAGTTGTGCCTCCCCAGGACAGAGACACCCCATTCTGCAGTTGGCCCAGAGCTGTGCTGCCTGGTCACCTGATTGCAACTGCTTGTTATTTCACAGAATCATAGTACAGTTTGGGTTGGAAGGGACCTTAAAGGCCATCTAGTTCCGAGCCCCTGCCCTAGTTTGAGACATCTTCCATTGAACCAGGTTGCTCAAAGCCCCATTCAACTTAGTCTTAAACATTTCCTGGGATGGGGCATCCACAGTTTTTCTGAACAACCTATATCTGTGCCTCACTTCCCTTAGAGTGAAGAACTTTACCTGTCTCTCCTGCAGTGTGGGTATTTTTGTGGGTCTACTTCTTCCGGTTGAACTACTGACATTCAAAAATTTGCACAAATGTATTTACCTTTGACACCTTTCCAAATTTCAGTGATTGTTTTTTCCACAATCGCATACTGAATATTTTCGGTATTTTGTCAGGAAGGGCTGTGGAGGCAATAGGCACAGTTAACATAATGGCTTTGTTTCCTTAGACAAAGAGGATAAAAATGTTCCTTAACTGAGTGAAGCTCTTCTCATTGAGTTTTCCTCACTGCTCCTGGCCTTCCTTTTTGATAGTTTTCAATTCGGCCCCATGGCTAAAAATAGTAAGTAAGATTTTTTAAAGAAACTAATGGTTTTAGGCACGTTCCTAATGTCCAATTCAAAGCGTATGAGAGGGTCTGGTATTTCAGAACACTGTTATTTCAATGTTTATAGAAAATCAGAATCTGTTAATGCCTTGTAAGTATGTTGTTCTCAGGTAGAGCCAAAAACTATAATAGTGGTTAAGGAAGATAATCAGGAGAGCAAACCTCCAAGCCTGATGTTTGGAGCTCTGTGATCTAATCCATGAACCAAATGTAAGCCATTAATCATAAGTGGAATAGAGATATAAATGAAATATTGCCTACTTTGAGAGAGGATGACAAAAGGCAACTAGCTCATGGAAATTTGAGATAAAAAGCATTTGAATGTATTTATTCAGGACAGGCATTCACAGTCAATGAATTCAAGCAGCTGGATCAGCTGGACTTAAGCCGTCTTACCACACATGGTCATGTTACACTTGATGTTTGTTTTCCTGCCTTAATAAAGGCAGTTTTTGTGATAAATCCAATGTTAGGTCAAATAGAGAGGTCAAATAGAGTTGCATTGGTGGACACGACTGAGAATGTCTGATTCTGGAAGAACTGGGATGTTGGGATTTAAAGCATCCCAAGAACCATCCAGTTATAGCAACTAGCTGAGGAGCTAGGCAGCCCAGTGAGGATCAAGGTCTTGACACCCCTGCAGTGGCAGGGGGCCAGTTAGACAGTGCAGCCACTTCATCAGAAGGAAGTCAGAGAGAAAAAGAAATTAATGTGTCATCTAAGCCATAGCAGCATACTGTCAGGGAAATGAGGGGGAAAAGAGCTACAACAATGATTCTAATAGATCCTGAAGTAATAAAATGCTTCCAGAAATGCATTTCTTGGATGGAAAGTCAAATTATAAAGTCTGTGCAATTTCTGTTTTCAAGGCAACTCCTTATAATGACTATAAGTAAAGAAACATATGTCATCTGATACTGTTCATTTTTTTTATTATACCACAGAAGATGTCAGAAAATGTATAAACACTTAGTGAGAACTATTTTTTATAATGCTGTGAACTATCCTCTCATTTTGTAGGAACGGTGCTTTCCTGCATCAACTTTTTGAACAAAGGTATCAAGTAATTTGCAAATTGTTGGAGGAGCATAATTTGTACACCATAGCCTCATTCTATTTCTGGGTGTCAGATTGTTGTTGTGTATGTCTTGCTTTAAGTAATAGCTATATATTACAAATAAATACCGTATTACTTGGTATTTTATGANTTAACTCTATCCCAGCCAAACCAAGCACAGATTTATATTATTTTATTGAGTGACTACACAACGTTGTGCTAATCTGTCACATTACCTACATTTAAAAAATAATGCAAATAATGATTGTGAAACTAGAATGATAGACTGGAAGTTCCCCTAGCTGACATCTCTGAGTTCATTTACAACCAGGTATAGCAAGAAAAAAGTGAATAAACCTGAGCAGTCTGCTGGCAGTGATTTTAAGGCATCCTTTCCATCCATCCTGAACAATTGCAAATGCATAAAGGAGGTACAGTGTAGAAAATGAGATCATTTCAGTTAAAGGTCACCACAAAATCCTACTAATCTTTAAGGCATTCCATTCCTCTTATTTTATTTGCTATTGCAGACTTCAAAAATAGGTATTTAGGGAAGCTGAGAAAGTATCCTGTATACAGTGTTACATAAACAGCGACAGACTGCAAATGGAAAAATTACCATTCAGAGGTATTCAGCATGTTAATTTGGGCTTTTTTTCCTTTCCTTTTTTTTTTTTTTTTAAGCACTGGAAAGGTTCTTTAAAGTATGTCAGGTATTGGTCACACATTGTTTAATTGCTAAGCTGATATTTGTAAAACTTCCTCTGATTCTTTAGTCATGTGTAAAAGATTCTCATTTTGAAAAGACTGCTAGCCTTTCCCATCTCTGATATTTGCGATTTTTAATTTCTTTTTCTTCTTTTTTGTTTTACAAAATGTCTGTAAGAGTTCTGTGCGGAGAAATGAAGGACACAAATAACAGCCAGTAAACACAGAGCTGTTTTCTTCACTGCTTACCGTAGTCATGGGGAAAATTTCAGAAATTACTATCTGCGTGCAGTTTCTCTCCGAGCAGTGCAGAGATGCGTCGTTACATTGTACAGTTTGAGTAAACTTCCAATCTTCACAAGTTACTGATTCCTTTGGTCGCTGCAGTTTGCAGCATAAGGTTTTTCTCACCCTCGGCTGAGCCTGAAAGCCGAGATGGCAGGACAGAGCAGGAACACCTTTCCCTCATTTCCACAGCAAGGACTTCCTTTCTGTATGTAGGTGTTACCAGTTTTCACTGGTACCAGACTGAATTCCTGCAGATGGCTTTACATGGAGCTGTCCTTGAAAATCACTGGAAAATTTGGCTGGCTGATGCTTCAGCTGCCGTATTTCCCACAGAGTACCAAATCTGTCTCCATAAGGGATGGTGACTTCTTGTTAAATTCCTTGTCCTGTTAGTTACAGTCTAATTAAGTAGACCTGTCTCATTAATCTGTTTTAAATTCCATATATCCAAGGTACCATCTCTCCTTTCACACTTATATAAGTCCCTGTCTGGTGAGTTCAGCCAGAATGATTCAGACTGACATTTCCAAATTAAATTAGAAGTCTGTGGATTTTAAATTGAGAGACTGAAGCTCAGGAACTGTGGACCTTTGACTTTGAAATGCACTTTTCTTTTTGGCCTGGTGTAGCGTAAGCTTCTTGGTATGCAAGTCCCAGCAGAGATTTATTTATTTACTCATGTTGTTTCTCAGGGGATAATTTCAGGGAAATCAGGGGATTTCAGGGCAAGGGAGTTTTATCAAAAGTAATCGAACTGGATAGAATTGATGTGAGCAGATGTTGTAAACACTGTGTAGCATTGTGGCCTAGGGGGCACCCTAAGTACATTTTTGGAGTTAGAAAATAAATACAGGAATGATTTTAAACATTATCCAGGACTGAACAGTCATGTTGTTTAGCAAAGAAGACATTCAGCTGACTTCTCATTCACTATTTGGGAGCATCCCTATTGCCATGAGACCAAAATTTGTCATTGGGTTTCACAAGAGCGGATGCCCAGGAAACCTTCAAGATTTGAGACATGTGCCCTCTCTGTAAGGAATGGAAACCAACTGCCTTTGACTATTGCATGCCATTGCTTGGAGAGCACAGGCTAGTGGCAAGGGAACCATTTGTGAGGTGAGTTTCCACTGAGGAGAGATCAGACCCTTTGTCTTCTGGACCACGTTCTTCCAGTCTCTCTGCTTAGCAGTTGGCATGGAGCACTTCTGCTGAAAGTTTTTTGATATTGAGTTATAAAAGCAATCAGTTACTTATTTTTAAATGTAGAAAGAATTACTTTTAGCTTATTAACAGCTTTGCTAGCCAGAGATGAAAATTGCTGAATGTCTGTATAAATCTGCTCTATTTATCACTTCATGGAGTCTATAATCCTTAGAGAGTATAAAAAATTTACAAGACATCCCTGAATACTGAATTTTGCATTGATTTGGATCTCACATTTGTTTGAAAGACATCTGAAATCATAGCCAGGTAGACACTTTCCTCCTGAGAAAGCCCGAGAGGAGAAACTTCTTTAACAGGATGTAAAATCACCTAAATCTGTAAAATATGCTGATAATAGTGTGACTTGAGACAGTGAGCAAGAGGGTGTTGGATGACTACCAATGTTAGCTTTCGAATTTCTGGGAATCCTTGGGTTCAAGGAGTGTGTATTCCTATGAAAAAAAAAAAAAAAAAAAAAAGAAAAGAGGGAGAGTAACCCCATATAGTCATAGATTTGTGTAGAAGTTATTGCGAGTTTCTAAGTATCTCAGAAGTGAGTCCTAAATTTCATGGGTTAATCCTATTTAATTTTAATGGATCTACTACTACAAGGAACAGCTGAGCAATCAGACCTTTACAAAGCTCCATATATACAGACATCGATCCATTTATGTTCATTTCTTAGCAGTTGTAGCAAATAAGTGTAAGCAATCAAAACTTAAATATGCTGTTGCTTTATTTCTTACAAATAGGGCAACTCGAAAGCCTAAATACAAGGAAGGAGGTGAAAACAATGTTGTAGTTGCCACGTTTTAAACAAAAGCCTACAAGAATTGTTTACTTTGCTAAGAGAAAAGAAGAAAATATATCTAATATATTAGTAAGATTAAATCCTGTTATATCTGAACACACCTGCTGGATGATGATTCTAAATCTTTGTTCACAAGCAAACAATTCAGTATCTACAACAGTGGGCTACCTATGCATGTTTTGCATGCATACTGTTTATATATAGCAGGTGACATTTTTAAATCATGGAAGGGAAGCAGCTGAGTGAGCAGAATAAAAAGGACTGGTGACAATTTATCAGAGAGCTGGTATATGTTTCAACTTACCTTCAGACAGGAACACATGAGCTTTCTACTTGTTTCCAAGGCAGAATAAAACAGTATAACTTTAGCAGCATCGATCCTTGCAGAATAGCTTTAAATCTCCCCAATAATGTAGTTGGAGAGTCTGTACAGCTACATAGCCAATATGACTTGTCTCTCTTGGTTGGAAGTAGAGGAGGGAGTCGCTGTGTTCAGGAAACCAAAAGTGGGATTTCAACAAACCAGGTTTCCAGGCTTCAGCCATTGCTACTCCAAACAAACCTCCTTTCAAACCATTTTCTACAATACACTGGCCTTTCTCATAAGAGCTGAACAGAAGTTTTCCAGTAGAAAACTTTGTGTTAAAAGAGATAATTCTGATGAAATAGAAGTAGAAAAAAAGAATTCTTTTGGAAGAAATACTGGAACAACCATTTTATGTTAATGATTGATTTTGTCTGAAGTAAAAACTGTTCTGCATTGTATAAAATGTTTGAAAAGAAAACAGAACAAAACACTTTGGATGTCATCAAAACAGAACATTTCAATCAACCTCCAAGTGATTTTTAAATTGTGTAACATGGGAATATGAAAATTATTCACTTGTCCTTCATTTCACAGAGAAAAAATATTCAACAGCAGGCAATTTCCCTTGGAAAGGAATCACTGCTTACAAGACAGCTCCAGCCTTGCTCTGGTTTTGCCCTGATTCCCTGCTTGATGGCAGCTCATATCTGCAAAAAATGCAGTCCCATGTAGTGCCTCAAGGATGGTTACTGATGATAAAGGGACCATATGTTAAGAAATTTGTGAAGGTGGTAGGACTGGGGACATGGGCTGTTTCTGAGGGGAAAAATATTAGATCTGTGGACCTCAGCAGGATCAGGATGTGTAGGAGTCAGGGACAAAAGGCAGTGGGATGACTGTGGCCTGTTTGTGGGACGAAGACAGCAGTGCTAGTGATGCTGCTTCCCAGTGGGGAAAGCCTTTGCTTCCCCCGTGATGGTCGGGTTGGGGAAGATGGAAGCTACTGCAGTCCCAGTGCTGTCTTTCCCTGGCCTCTCCTAAAGATATCCCAGGTGTCTTCATATGAGCCCCAGACTTCTGCCCATTTCTGCCTACTCCCACCTGCTGCTGCAGGGGTGGGAGAGGCAGCATTTGCAGCCGTGGCTGGGCATCAGGACCCAGTGACCTGCTTTCCAGTCTCAGCAAAGCTCAGACCATCGCTGAGGGAGAACAGCTCTGTGTGACAGCTCTGCAAAAGCCTCAGCGTAGAGACCTTCTGTCTTTGTGAGTGCCAGGTTAGAGGGGATGAAGGCTACAGAGAAGAATCAATGGGAGCATTTGCAAGTGCTTCCCCTGCCAAAGCCAGAGAAGCAAACCAAAAACTTAACCACTGGAATAATTTGCTGGCGTGCTGCAGGTTCGTTGTGTTAAGGGCAGAAACTGAAGTTTAATCATTAAAACGTGTAAAGGGGAATTTGTCCCCCTTTTTGTACACATCCGAATGTCTCTCCAGATCTGGCCCTGGCAGAACTACCCTAGGCTGGCCTTGGGGTAGCTTGATGCCCACAGGCAGAGGACAGACAGCTCCTTTGACCCTGGTTCCCTCCTTGGGAAACATTACCTGCAGGGAAAGAGGGCACCAGCAACCCCCTGGGCTGGGTCCTCCATAATAAACACAGCTCATGGATAAACAGTGCAGACAAATAACTAGCTGTGTGACAATAAAAACAGATATTGACACAAGGAGAAGACACCCCTGAGGCAGCACTCACTGCAAACCCGTCTCTGAATGAGCAATAGTTAAGTGTTTGTCCTTGCCTCTTTCTTTCAAAAGTAGGGCAAATATCTATAGAGTTCCCAGCGGGGAGGTAATCTAACTTTAACTTTCATACAGTCAAGTAAAACACCCGAGACCTGTGTTAGGGATGCAAGCAGGTCGTCTGAATTATGATTATTCAATCTGGTATTATTTTAATCTGGCGTGCCTCTCACGTGCTTCATCTAGGTTCATCTTGACCTGAAAACTGCAATCTCAATGCCTTTTATGCCTTTATCTTTACAGGTGATTTATCTTGTTGCAGTGTATTTTTTCTGTTTCGTAGTTGTTTGGTTTTTTTCCCCCAAATATAAATATTTATTTTAATAGCGAAGCCCTGCCTGTGAGGCAGAGCGGCACATTTCATTGTCTCGGGTCTCCCGAGCGTGGTCTGGGTCCCTTCTAGCAGCAGCCTCTTGCTTTAACTCTCGCTCTTGCTAATTGAGGCAGGATGATAATGAATTAAGAGCCACGGGAGGTGAGAGCCAACACCTCCCCTGCAGCCGCAGCGTGCTCTGGGTGATGTTTCCTTACTCGTTTACAAGACAATAGCCGAAAAAATTAGGGAGGGGGAGAAAATGACTGATCCTTCTGTATGAGATAATGGATGAGCCCGGGATGACCTGTTTTTTTCCTTGCGGTGGAGCGGTGCTGAAGACAGAGGGCACCCGCGCCCAGCCCACAGCCGTCGCCCCGCCGCCAGCGCGCCAGCTCGGGGCGGCCGGAGAGCCGCCGATGCCCGCTCCCGGCAGGCAGGGAGCCGCTGCCTCCCCCGGCCAGGTACGTCTCAGGGGTGACCCTNGGTGTGCGAGTGCGGGTGTGCGAGCAGTGAGTGCCTGTGGGTGAGCCACGGTGCGTGTGTGTGAGCCACGGTGCGTGTGCATCCGGGGACAGCGCGGCAGCAGCGCCCGGCGAGGGCAGAAGTTTTGGGGAAGCGCCCCGCAGTGCTGGCGGGCGGCCGAGCCGGCGGTGGCGGGGCCGGGACAGCGGGACACCGGAGCGCCGAGGCAGCGCGGTGTCGGGACAGCGAGACCGGAGGCTGCGGGCAGGGGACAACGGGACAGGGAGACGCGGACGGGGGCGCGGCGGGGCCGGGGCCCGCGGTCCGGAGGCTGCCCCGGCTGCCGGGCGCTGTCTCGGGTGCTGACGGCTCATTCGTGCAACAGGGAGCCGGTCCGGCAGCGCTCCCGGGCGGCGGCGGAGGGGGCAGGGGCATCTCCCCTCCCAGCACGGCGATTCCAGCCGCCAAGCCCCGCCGCCGGGCTCGCCGCCGCTCCCCGCCAGAAGCCTGTCTGCGCGGCAGGCGTGCCGGTAAGGCAAATCGGGGCTTTGCCCGCGGTTGCCTTAGTAACTAATATGTGTTTTCCCCTGCTTTCATGTGGGCGTGTGTCCCTGACTGTATTACAGTTTTGCCCCCCACACATGGAAAAGTTAATCTAAACTATAGAGTGCCCCCTTTCTTCCTCCCTTCGCTGACCTTTAAATGACATTTCCCGTGGCTGGCAGGGCAGACCGCTCGCTTTCTCTTTTTACTCACATTATGGACGGAGAAAG
This sequence comes from Oxylabes madagascariensis, assembly GCA_013400675.1. Classification (NCBI taxonomy): domain Eukaryota; kingdom Metazoa; phylum Chordata; class Aves; order Passeriformes; family Timaliidae; genus Oxylabes; species Oxylabes madagascariensis. The sequence continues at coordinate 57,655 of VYZR01037696.1, read as the reverse complement.
GAAATGTCTAAACTGAGAAAGATGCCTTCAGGTAATAAGAATGCAAAGGAAGAAGCGCTTGTCCCGCTGCTTTCAGGGCTGGGGCAGCTGGGGCTGGGCTAGGGCTCTTCTCCCACGAGCTGCCTACCTCCCGAAACTTTTAAAACTTCCCGGGGGCAGAGGGGGTGTGTGCGCTGGCTGGACGTGCGGGAAGTAGCCGCCTTGGCTTGAAAAGCAGATGCGAAAAGGACTGTAGAAAGTCAACATATGTGAGTATGCATGATCATATGTCAAGGCAAATAAATACATGATTTAATCCCTCTTGAAACTTCTTGTTGAGAGGCTTATCAAAGCAAATTGCCCTGGGCTTTTGAGAAAGCAGTCATCTCAAACCGTGAGGGGTTGCTTTATGGAGCTCGGGTTTGACATCAATTTCCTGGTTAGCCCGTTTTATCCCCTCTTTCTATGCCACCAGGTTAAAAGTCACTAGGATGACGGCTGTCTTGGCACCTTCGAGAGTGATGCTGTGAGGCTTCACTGTGATGGTATTCGGAGCAACTTGGCCGTCGTCGGGGAGAAGCAGATGCCATTTCCTACATGTCCTTAAACCATGTGCAGGCAAGGGGAGCCCATGAAATTCGTCACCTGGGTCTGGATGACATCGTGCAACAAAATGATTGGTGTGCTGCTGGTCTTTTTCCCTGCTCTGCTCCTGGAGATGGACGTGCTGCCCAGGAGTGGTGGTCGGAAGGTTCTTCTCTCTGCAGCCTCCTCCCAGCGGTCGGTGGCTCGGACGGACGGGGATGTCATCATCGGGGCCCTCTTCTCTGTCCATCACCAGCCGCCAGCCGAGAAAGTGCCCGAGAGGAAGTGCGGGGAAATCCGGGAGCAATATGGCATCCAGAGAGTCGAAGCCATGTTTCACACTTTGGATAAAATTAACGCAGACCCGGTCCTGCTACCTAACATCACCCTGGGCAGCGAGATCCGAGACTCCTGCTGGCACTCCTCCGTGGCCCTGGAGCAGAGCATCGAGTTCATACGGGACTCTCTCATCTCCATCAGGGACGACAGGGACGGAGGCACCCGCTGCATTTCCGACTCGCAGACCCAGCCCCAGACGAGAGTGAAAAAGCCCATCGCGGGGGTCATCGGCCCCGGCTCCAGCTCGGTTGCTATCCAAGTTCAAAATCTGCTCCAGCTCTTCGACATCCCCCAGATCGCTTACTCGGCCACCAGCATCGACCTGAGCGACAAAACGCTGTACAAGTACTTCCTCAGGGTGGTCCCCTCCGACACGCTGCAGGCCAGGGCCATGCTTGACATCGTCAAGCGTTACAACTGGACCTACGTCTCGGCCGTGCACACGGAAGGTGGGTACGGGGCGGCCCCCGCCTCCCGGCCCGGCCCGGGGCGCTGCGCCCTCCGCGGCGGCTCCGCAGGGACGCGCCGGTGCCGGTGACCCGCCGGGAGCGGGCCGGGGCTGCGCTGCCACCCGCGGGGACTGTGGGGAGAACGTGGAGAAGCGGGGCTGCGGGGCGGGGTCCCCCCGGTGCGGGCAGCGGGAGCGGGGCTCGGCGGCGCAGGAACGCCCGCAAGAGATCGGGCGTCTCCCCGGCGGCCCGGGCCCTGTCCCCATTCCCGCACAGAGTGGTTCGCGTGTTGGTAAATAAAAGTTAACAGGTGTGAACAGCTGGCTCTGGGAGGGGGCAGCCTCTCCCCCCGGCTGGGCCGGGGCAAGTCCGTGGGGCTGGCGAGTCCGTGGGGCTGATGCGCTCGGTCGCTACCGTCGCGGGGAGTTTGACAGAACGGGATCAGGGCTCGGCAGGGACTCCAGGATTAGCTGCTGGCTTTGCTGCGTGTGAATTGATTTCCTGGGTCTGCCAACGGAGAGGAAAGAAAGCTGAAAATCCCTCCCCTGTCCGGGTAGCCCCTGCAAAGCCAGGCGCCCTGGGAAAGGGTGAGCGGAGGCTCATGCAGCTTGCATGCATCTCGAACAAAAGTCAAAGCCATCGCTCTGCACAATCTGTACATAGTCAACAGGTCTTCTTAATTTTAAATATCAAAAGAAAAATAGCAAAAGTAAGGTTATTTTAAAGAGGAGACATTGGTTTATAGCCAGGCTAGATGGACCAACATAAATTGCAGCAGTAATTGCATTTGATAGAAAATAAACGCTTGTGCTATATTATTGTGATATTTCTGTAGTCCAGTTGTGGTCCTCAAAATGGGATTTCTAAGTACAAAATTGCAAATCTGACCACGTTATTGCTAGTGCTTTGCAACTCTTCTGTTTATCTGAGGGTATCTCTTGTATGGATTTATGATCCCTGTGCATACTGAGCTGACTCCACACCTTTCATTCTCACAGAGATGACTAAGTAAAATGAGGTAAGAACACATACTGTGATGAAAAAATAAAAGAATCTCCAGGAAGAGTTCCGTATTTACAACATTTAGAAGGGAACTGGATTGATCTAGACATCAAAACCAGAAAATGCTGCAATTTGAGGGGGTTGGGGGACAAGTGAGAGCATGAAGCAATGACCTGACATTTGCAGTTCATTTATGCCCTGTTCAGATGAGAAAATGAGCTGCTAGCAAGACTCCAACATGAGCTATTAAGATTCTCTGTTGTTGACAGATATGATTAGATCCTGTGGAAAGCCAAGATGACAAATAAACATGAAAGGGGTAAATTTTTTGTTGATCTAAATAGCCATCTCTCCCTTCAAGGCACTCTGGGGTGCTCTGCTAACTCACTGTGCCTGAGGAGTTGCCTCAAGGGACTGGCTGCCTCTCTGTCCCACTCCTGTTAACATTTGTGGACCTTACCTCTTTTGGAAAAGACAACACACTCTGAAGGTTCATTTAAAAAAAAGATCATTATAAGCAGCAACTTCAGTCATTGCTTGTGAGAAATTTTATTTAGATTCCTATTTTTATGAAAGTTACTGACTGATGAAAAATAATTGTTGCAAGATATTTTTAGACTTATGAAATGACACTTCTGAAAATAGGGGTAGCCCACAGGTCAATGCTCTTCTGAGGAAAGGTCACAACAATTTTACAGATCATGCAGCTTGAGCTTTAGATTTGCTTTTTTATTATTAATCTGCGTCTGTCATTCATTTATTGTTAAATTCAAGCCAAATATGTCACTGAAATTATGTAACAAGCTTCAACTTTTGCACTGCTTTCCAGAAAGACAAGTTATTGACCCCCACCCAATTGCTGTTTGGTAGATTCCAAAGGCTTTTTTTCCTTCTATTTAAAGTGAAATTAGTATTCATGAAAGTCGGTGTAAAATGTTTGCATTTCTGTTTCTTCAAATCCCATGCATTCACTGTATTGTTAAAGGTGAAATCATTCTTCACAGACAACACAAAGCCACTCTGAATAATAGTCTGTGTGAGCAGAGTTGTTCCATCCATGCTATGTTTGGAAATACGAGGATAAAGCGTAGCCAGAAACATTCCTCCTCCACAATTACTCATAGGCCTCTACACTGTCTTTATGGTGGGCTGCAAAATGTGCTGAGAGGAATTCTAGGGTATCACTGGTTGGATGATGTCTTCAGCAGGGACTGTGAAGAAGGGGCATGTTTCTAGGAAATGCACAGGTTGACACTGTGAAGAAGTTAATTCCTTCCCCGTTCAAATGTTCCAGATCCAGTTTGACCCTCTTTCCAGAGCATAAAAGTTGCTTATTTCCTACCTGACCTCTGGTTCTCATGGGGATGGACAATGCTCAGCTCTTGTAGGCGCCCAGCCACAAGGGGATGCAGTGAGACCACTGAGCTGCACTGTGTCAGCAGCCACACTCCCCAGTCCTCACTGACCCAGGGCAGGCTCATGGTGACTGCCCAGAGAGATGAGCCCTTTCCCAGCCTGAGCCATCCAACTCTGCTCACCCTTCCTCTGCTCCTGCAGCCTAACTGAAGTTGGCTGAATGCCCAAACCAACACCTGGGTATACAATTACAGATTTAATGATAATCAGAAATAAATACCACACAATTTGTTGCCCAGGCTTCTTAACATGAAGCCTACGTGTGCCATGACAATGAACATAAAGAAGTCATCCATATAGGATGATGTATTTAAGTAGTTTGCATTTGACATGGATGTTTATTCTTCATGTGTCAACAAGATAATTCATCAGTGATGATGACTTTTAACTACACTCAGTCTCAACACTCTGGTACATGAAGCTGCATGGAGATGTGCCAGACTTTTTGGGGTTTCTTACACAGTGGTTTATTAAGAAGTACAAACATTGCCTGGGTAAAAAATTCTCAGTTAATCAATAAAATCTGTTTTCAAAAGTCCGCATAGCACATTGCTCCTTTTAGATTAAAATTGACACATAAACATCCACATTAAAGAAGAAATAAAGGATTTACTGTGTTTATTTTATTACATATCTCAGTTGAGCATAGTTGCCCATCATGAGAGTCAATTTTTTTCCCAGAGTGGGCAACAGTCATTAAATGCTGTAACAAATCTGTTCATCTGTCAGTGTAAGGCTGTATGACCATATAGTATTTGCAAAACATTTTCAAGGCTATTATTTTTTTAAGTTTTCTTCAAAGATAATTCAGTGTTGGAGTTCTTGGCATGTCTTGGCATCTCAGATTTTAGGCTTGAAAGTAATTCTTATCTTGAAATGCGCATAAGTGGATGCTTAACCTTGAGCCAAAGCTTCCTATGGAAATCAAAGGCATCAAAAAGCACATGGGTTAAATTGGGCACAATCCTTAGTGTGATAAGGGCAGAAGGAGCCATACTTGCTGAGGGTAACTTTCCAAGTGAGATATTCTGGTCTTTAGCCAGATAACCTCAGAGTCAGGTATTCTTCTCTACTTAGACCAGGCAGCCACTGGTGATTTGGTAACACTGTGAAGAGTTATAGGGGATACTTTCTTCCTTGCCTGGAGAAGAGCCTCTGGGCTGCCTCCAGAAAAAGACAAGCGATAGCAAGCACCACTACTCTGCTGCTTTCATGCTGAAGACAGCAAAATTAATGGAGTTGCCACCAGATAATGCAGAATGATTATGAGACTGGTGTAGGTTACACTGACTTCCAAAACCCACAAGACACCTGCACCCTGGCTAGTGATCAGCATGAAATCTCCATCAAATCCCTCACTTTTAGCTGTTCCTCTTGTGCACGAAGCAGGAGAAATGATGGTGTAAGCAGTCCTTTTATCACCTCAACTTCTATGTACCCCACTTCTGAATAAGCAAATAGAAATACTTAGCACCTATACCTGGATTTCATTTCAATTATTGCCTATCTGTTAGCCTTATAAATGTATGTGAGCATTCATTTGAATGCTATTTATAATTTATGGACCACGCTTACACTTTATTGTGCGAATATCCCTTTATAAACAAGATTTCCAGTCCAACAGATTAACATGCAGACTTTGCAGAAGCAGGTTTGGAAATGGAATGATTAAGATAATTGCACCAAATTTGGACTGTTTAGAAATTAATTTTAAAGAACAGTGAGATGTTTCTGGTCTTGATTAAATTTTGTCAGACTTGTTTGTCAGGCTGTTCCTTTTTATTGAGTATAAGGCTTAAAATGAACTATGATGAAGCAGATGGCACAACTGTAAAGACTTTCAGATCAAAGTAGATGGTAAGTATATTGTCTTCACAATGATTTTTGGTAACCTGACTGCTGCCCACTATCCATTGTACTGGAAACCCATAAACATGGTTATATAGGTTGGAAAGAGGATGGAAAGGAGTGAGCCCTGCACTTTATTGCAGATTTCACAAGAAGTAAGTTCATTCAGTAGAACCTACTAAAGTAGCTTTAGATATGCTAGAAGATCATACTTCTGTTTAAAGATAAGTGGAGCTATATTGATGAAATAGCTCAAAGGAATGATTTTCATAAAATTGTATTTAATTTCTCAGAGGTGTTTCTAACAATGTTCTATTTTTAATTCTATAGTGTCACTCAATGATTAATACTTTTTGATAAAATTATTGTCAGGCAACAGAATAAGGAATTCCAGTTCAAATGTTTAAATTTTAGAGTGTACAAATGTTTCTATAGATACCAACAACTGCAAAAATACTCTTAAAGGTTAAGCTCATGTAGTGGTATGAATTGTGCTGAGATGTGTGTTCATAAATACATATTTCAATCTATTTTTTTCTGTGTTTAACTTGCTTCACTAACCATCTTCAGATGCTCTGTGACACAAAAAAAGGAAAGGCATCTATCACAACGAAAACAGAAAATAGTTTCAGAACAAGTATTCCTACATTGTATGGATCCCATTAACTGTATTAATTAGAAGGTGCTGGGAGAATAATCTTCATAGATTCACATTGGAAAAATTATGATTGTTGACAAACACTGTAGAAATCAAGAGAAATTCCTTCTTGAAAATATATTGCTTTGCATTACTCCTAAATTCACAAATAGTATAGCTTTTCAACTACACAACTGGCAGCTGCATGACTTATATCAGCTCAAAAGGTTCATCGAACTCCTGTGCCTGCCTTCTCAGCAATACTGCTACAGTTCATATTTATCAGTCAGCACAATGTGTTCATTTGTGCTTTATTTTTTTATACATTATGTCCTTGCCATCAGATTTTTATGTCCTACAATCCGTGTTGACTCCTGAAGGTTTCTTGTCTCACTGAAGTCTTAAAAATGTTAAATGACCTTAGCTTTCTCAAAAAGCTGTGTGAAAATGCCTCTAAAATATCCCTTTGAACTAAGGTTCATAACGTGGAGGTGCTTGCACTGAGGTCTCTTAGACAGAAAACAAAAAGCTACGTGGAGTAAAATCATATAAATGAAGCAGTGTCATGCACTGAGAAAGATTCTTTAGGGGCCTGATACATCAGTTAGCTGGTAACTCTAGTGAGAGACCAGAAGCATTGCACCTGCCACATGCAGCCCAGAAAAATGCTGATCAAAGTCATTACTAACTGGGGCTCCCTGACCCAAGCAAAGCAATACAGGGATTTCAGTTTATCTTCTGGGTGGCAAGAGTGCTTGCTGCATAAGCCACTGTCACGGATGGCAGTAATTAACACGTGCACCTGCAGTCTGAACTGGAGGGCCAGGAACTGATTGGACACGATTGCACCTAAAGAAACTGTCCTTTCACGCTGGGGGTATCTAAGGAATGCTAAGGGTTATCACCAGAGATGGTTGGGGAGAGGCATGCAAGGAACAAATGCCGTGCAGCAGGTAACCAGCTCAGGTTTGCAGTCTAATTTTTCAATAGTGTTTTCTCAAACTTTGTTATTACTGTTTTTACTATCAATGTACATCTTAAAGAACAATTTCTAAATCTGGCTTGCCAGCAGAAAGTTGGCTGTTGAGAGAGAGGCTGAATATGAAAAGAAACAAGAGCAGGACAGAGCATATCTCCAATGAACGTTTCCTTTTGGAGTTTGTCCAATTCCATTTTGTATCATTTATACTCTGGTCTCTAGAGTATCGCAGAATCACAGAATGGTTAAAGTTGTGACAGACCACTGGAGGTCGTCTAATCCAACCTCCCTGCTCAAGCAGGGTCCACTAAATCATGTTACTCAGGATTTTGTCCAGATGGCTTTTGTATATCTCCTGGGGCGGAGATTCCACAATCTTTTTGGTCAGCCTGTTCCAGTGCTCAGTAACACAGTGAAGAAGTTCTCCCTCAATCTTATAAATTAATTGTATCTTGTGTGAGGAAATGTTTCCTTAAAACTATTCTCTGATAAATGCATTATCTTCAGAAGTTCATCCAAAACTATTCATCATTTGTCAATTCACAGAATGACTAAGTTGGAAGAGACCTTCAAGATCATGGAGTCCAACCCATGCCCTAACACCTCAACTAAACCATGGCACTGAGTGCCACATCCAGTCTTTTTTTAAACACATCCAGGGATGGTGACTCCACCACCTCCCCAGGCAGACCACTCCAGTACTTTATCATTCTTTCATTTAAAAGCTTTTTCCTAATATGCAACCTCTACTTCCCTTGGCACAGCTTGACACTGTGTCTGTCCTCTGGTTCTGTCTGTTGTTGCCTGGAGAAAGAGACCAACCCCCACCTGGCTACAACCACCCTTCAGGGAGTTGTAGAGAGATCCTGATCATTATTCTGTACTTCTAATTCCAATATGAAATGTAGGCAAGCAGAGCTATATTCAGTATGCAGGGTGGGGGTACACCATGGTTAAACTCGCTTGTGAGGTAACAATTTCAGTGTTGCTCTCAGACCTTTCGTGATAAACTTCCAGTCATCCATTACTTCTTTAATTACCACCATGCACTGAATGGATGTTGTCAGAAAATGCCTTAAAATTACCACAAAATCTTCTTCTTAAATGGCAAAGCTTACTTCAGAGGCCATTACACACAGGGTTATCCTCCTGTGTTACCCTTCCTTTATTAACACAAATTTTATTTGCTGCATTTTGGTTCCTATCTTTTAGCCAATTATTAACCCAGGACCTTCTGTTGCATCCTTTATTACCTCTATTTCTGTCAGAGACTTTAATAAGAGACCTCATCAAAAGCTTTCTTAAGTCCTAAGTATTCTATAGTGATTGTATTACTCATATGGTTAACTGCTCCAAAAAAGAAGTCTAATTAGCTTTTGAGATACGTTTTGTTTTGTTTTGTTTTGTTTTTTTTGAAAAGTTATGTTAGTTTTTCCCTGAAATGGCATATTTATTTATGTGTACCGTAATACTGTTTGTTGTTGTTCCTACCAATTAGCTTTGTGAAGAAATATCTAAAGTCTGCAGAATATCATGTCTGCTGTTCACTGGATTACCCTCTATGCCTCTCTATTCTCCATAAATTCAGTTAAAAATGAAAACTGATATGTGAAAATATAAAATTGCTTTTTCTACTTTACTGCTTGTTTTTGTGCTAAGGCCCCTGTACCTGGTGTTAATATGCCACAATAGAAAANAGCTGCTGAGTTCAGATTTTACCTCATTTTACCTTATTATTTATTTTGTTTTGTTTATTTTAATAGCATTATGAAATTTACTTTTTTGCTTTATCATGCCAGATTTTTGGATCTGTTTGAATCTTTTCTGTCAGCCTCTCATGTATTCCTGACCAGTCTTCATGGAATTTGTTCATATTTCACTCTTTTGGCTACTCCTTTTAATACCCTTGAAAGTTGTTATTTTATATAAACTGGCATGTTATTTGGTCTCTTCTGCTTTGAAAAACTTGTTGAGAAGATTTCTCTACAGCTCTGGAAAGAGAAGGAAGGGAGCGAGCCGACTGTTGGCACTGGAATACCCCNCTTTTTCTGATTTTTTTTTTTTTTATTTCACATGCAGCTTTTTTCTGTCCAAATATCACTGAACTATAGTCACAATTGCAGACTACTTTTTGGATAGTTATGTCTTAGCAATTTGTATATGGCTTAAGACTAAATCAAGAGTTGTTTCTTCCTTTGTGAGTTCGATGAGAAAATGAGTAACACATGAAGCACGTGAAAAAGAAATCAATACACAGTATGTAAGATTTGCCTTCATTTTCCATTATCCAACCTA
>VYZR01037691.1:18718-39673 GCA_013400675.1 Oxylabes madagascariensis | reverse complement strand
CCCCCCGATATTATAATTTCAGTAATCTCTATATTTTGTTGGAAGTACTTGCTCCAGATGAAGTATCATAGTAATTTGTAGTTTGCCTCCAACTTGGAAAGTATTATTTTAGTCTCGTGGGGGAAAAGAAAAATGAAATCTTCTCAAACCTTGCTCCCCTAAAATACATGAACCCAAGGTTTTACATTTGTTCTTACTAGGAAGGATGGATTCTGAAAAAGCTAGAATAAGTAACTCTAGCTGGAAAGGGGGCAAAAGAAAAAAGGTCCTTGTGTTTTTAAATCATCTTTACAATCACCAGCATAAGGCTGAAAGCTATTAAACAACGGGTGTTTTCAGGCTAGCATTGATTGCTGATGTAAAACACACAGCCCATGGAGACCTGGTGAATTAGTCCTTGAGTGTCACCTTTCTGACCTTAGTGGTCTCTAAAGTGTTTTGCTAAGTTCTGCTATAAACAGTGAACTGCTGGAAGTTAAAGTAGCTTAATTTGGAGAATGATGAAGCCTTCTTTCAAGGGAAAAAATGTGGATATCTCTAAAGGGAAGGTACACAGGCCCCGAGTATTTCAATGGTATCGCACCACGGGGCACTAAATACGAAGTATTTTTACTGTTCAACTGAAGTGGATGATCAGCAGTGCTAGGATTCCTATCAGGGAAAAGGTGTACAGTTAGGCTGCAGCTGCCTGCAGGACAGGAGCTCATGCTGTTAGCCAGGGAGGGAGCAGATCCTGACTGGAATCCTTCACCTTCCATGGATCAGCAATTCAGTGCTTTCCTTGTTTAAAGGAGAACATTGCTCAGCATCTGCTGAGAGGGAAACATGAATCTCTTCAAGCCTTAACAGTGGCTGAAACACACAGTACTGTAAGATGCACTGCCAGCATATTTGGTATTTTAAGATAAATTATAGTTTTTCCTTAGAGATCAAATTCTAGTATTGAAATTGTCTTACTGTAACCAGTTTACTCTTGTGTTGTTTTGGAAACTGAATCCTAGTGCTCATGTTTCATGCTGAACACTGCATTGGAAAGCTGTCATCTTCACTTTCCATAAGGTATTGTTTGTGATGGTCAGTTTATACTTCTGCCTTGTGGACTTCACAGCTGCAGGCATTGCCATGAGCCCACCCCTGTAGCCAAACCAGCTTGTACTTTCCTTCCATGTTCATTGACCTGCCACTCAGAATGGTGGATGTAGTAATACCCACTGGACTGCTAGAGATTGGGTTTAAAACTTGCTGCTATCTTTGGAAACCTGATATGGGTCATGTTAATTGTGCCTTTCATCACTGTTTCTTCTGTGTGCCAGACTTGTCCATGTATATTTGAAGTAGTCACTGAAGTAAATCTGTTCTCGCAATCTTTCATACAAGGAGAGGACAGATCTATATCTAGAGACAGTTGTTGCTTTACCATCGCAACACTATTAAGATCTGTACTTTCACACAGTCCCAAGGCAAGGTATTCCAGTATTACTCCTCAAGAAAACTGCTTTTTGGTGTCACTTAAACCCCTCATAATGTAGAGCTTATGCCAGTATGTGCAAAGTATCTGCAGTAAGAGTTATGCTACATAGACTTGTTGCAGTTAAATTTAAGCTACAGAAATGTACAAGTAACTTGTTTTTAGGAATGTACTGCGAAAGTATTTGAACAAAATTGCTAACATGTTTACTGTTGTAAATATTTTAATAAAAAAGGACACTTCAAACTTTTTTACACAATTATCTACAATAAAGAGAAATTTACAACCATTTACAAAATGTTCTTAATTTTTTCTTTACTGTCAAAATGGCTAAGGTAGAAACAAAATAAACATTAGATACATGAAGTCCTAGTTTTATTTCACTCTGTATTTATAAAAGGAACAAAGCATCTTGGTGAAGTTCCATCCACAAGCTAATGAGATCAAATAGAGCATGATGAGAAGTGCAAATGGATACAAAAGAATAGCTGTGTTCTTCAAAAAGGGCAACGCTGAAACAGAAGCAATATTGAAGCAAGTATAAAGTAGTGCTCTTTAAAAAAGGTGCTTCACGTAGAGTAGCCTTGGGGCAAGGCAGCAATAAAAAGTAGTTCTGCTCTGCTGTCTTCCTCAGACATCTCTGCCCCACTAGCTCTACAGTTATCTCAAAATGCCCTGGGGAACTGTTTTACCTAAAACTATGGTCTTAAACTCATTACAGAATTTTTATCTAATGCTAACATCTTCAAGTGGATTTACAGAGGAACAAGAAAACTAAGTTGTGATGCTACAGGTCTTCTACAAGAAGGGAATTTGGTGAGGTGGAGAGTATACATTCTTTGGTTAAGATGTCCACCCAGCTGAAAACATGGACTGGTACATTTCTATCAAACTTCATTTACCACAAAGAAAGAATAACTTCAACATGCAGCTAAGCCTCTGCTTTACAAATAATACACTAGGATCAAATTAATAGTCTGAAAACATGCTCTTCTTTGTAGTCAAACAAATACAAAAGAAGTTGATGTTACTCACCACTGTATCCTAGGAATGTCACGTAGATGTAATAGCCAATTGCAATCAGCCATAACGTATTCCCAACAAAATAGCCAATGACAGAATCAGATATGATGACATCTGCAAGAGATAACTGCTCTCAGCTGTTTTGATAGTGCACCATTTTGAAGCACAGAGCTCAAAGTATTCTACTTACAGTTGATGAAGAACAGCTGGATAAAATGCAGGATGACGAGAAGAGGGTAGAAAGCATTCAGATGTACATCAAAGGCATAGCCCCACTCCACATCATAATCTCTGTTCTGCTGCTTCACTAAGTACTTGTTTGAAATGAACCTACATGAAAAGATATTTGAGACTGTTGTTAATCTGAATCTCTAAAGCTGACTGACAAAACATAGGTTTGATGTAGTAAGTCATATGTGATCCCAACTCTCCACCACAAAGTTTCTGCTGTCTGGGAATAAAAACATGCAAGAATCAATCATGCAGACCAGACTATTGTTAAAATGGTTTTGTTAAAACTATCATCACATCCCTTGTATGCTACAGGCAGCTGAAATACCCTGCGGGTAATACAGATACAAAACTTCTTTATAAAGAAGAGATCAGTGCTATAATTCATCAGTGCAGTCACAAGCTGCCACTTCTCTCTATACACAGGAGATGACTTCAGTGAAGTGCTCATACAGGATCAGCACACCTCACACAGAGATGGTTCATTTCATCTCTAAAGAGCTGACACACTGCAAGGACAGGAGGAGGGCAGGAGAGTGCTCATAACGTGCCCATTATTACTGAAAAGATGTGCAAATGCCATGTGCACTGCCCGGTATTACAGGCTACTGAATGAGCCTCAAGGCTCTTTCCTTCAGCTTAAGGACTGCTGACATCAAAATATTTATCCCATTTAGAAGAGGAACAAGAAGTCAACATATGCTCAGAAATAAGAGACCAGAGTTTTCATGGGAGCTTCCTCTGACCTACTCTTCATGCCTAGGGTGGGGTTGCAAAGAGGCAGAGCCTGGGTGCAAGGAGTTTAGACTCATTAGGAATGGGGGGAGCTTTTGGGAAAAAAAGTGAGCCTGCACTGGAAAAAGGGACTTGAACCAAACTCAAGCCAGGTGACTGGTATTGAGGCCTGCAGGAAGCTGACTAAAAGAGAGAGGAAAACCAGCAGATGCTGAAGTCTTCCTGCACAAGTTGCTGGAGGAGGGGGGCAGGGAGCATTACTATAAGCTCTTCCCCAAATAATTTATGGGTTGCTGTCCCAGACAGGAGGACAGGTCAGGTAGACCTTTCATCTATCAGCTACATTTCTTTTATGTACCTTATTCTCAATTTTGCAATTACAAGCAGGAGTTCCTGAGGCCACTGTCAGGATTTATCCCTTTTCCAATCAACATCACTTTTAAGATGTCAGCTCCATCCGTAAGAACTCTTAAATGCCCTTGCTTTCTTAAGCTCCTTGTAAAATAAAAATTCTTTCTTTGGTGCCCTCCCCTTGCTGCAGCACAGAAACAGTGGCTTCCCATCATTTCATGGTTCCCTCACTGCTGCAGGACACATCTATGGTGCTGATGAGGCTTGGATTGTAAAATGACCTGCTCCTGCCTCTCTAGTTCTGCAAGTCTCTGGACAGTAGAGGATAAAACTGGCAGCACCTACCAACAAAGCAAAAAGGTGCCAAGCAAAAGACAGAACAGATGTGGTTGTAGTGGCACTAGCTACAATCTTCAGCAAGAAGCACAGGCCAAGTGTATATTGCTTAAACAGAATCATCCTCAGCATTACACGACATGACTTCTTCATTCATTATTTTGATTGAACAGCTTTTTCTTTTTTTAATCACCTTTTTTTTTTTTATTTGGCATTACTGATGAACATTAACCAGCTCAAGAGGAAAGAAAAACAGCTGGAATGGTCATCACAATACAGACCTTCTGACCATTTAACTTGGTAGGAAATAGTAAAGAAAGAGATGTAGTCTTTTTTAAGGTATCATTTTGAAACAATTACTACAACAGTATAAAACCTATAGTCAACACTTGAGGGTAAGTTTACCCCAAACAAAGAACCAAGTGTCTCACAAACAGCAGAGGACTCTCTGTGTCTGAACAGCAATACTGAACTCAGCTTCAGAAATCACTACTTACCACATCAGGGTTGCGATCAGGAGCCCAACGCCTACGCAGTCTATGAATACAACCCAAAGTAGCAGTTTTATTGTTTCAAAAAACCCCATGTCCAACACAAATCCAAATCCTACAGTGGACACTGAAAGCAGAGAAAGATCATTAAAGTCAGCTGTTCAAAGGAAAGCATGAGATCTTAAACTGACAGGGCTTTTTTTAAGTATCCTGTTATGAAATCTCCAGTTTCCTTTTTATTTTTCTCCCGAGATTTTCAGTCCAACAGCTTAGTTTTTTTCCACCAAAAACAAGGTATAATGCAATTTATTCATAATATGAACATTCATCTGTACTTGGGTCTAATTGTAATGGTCCATCCAAACTATTTCTTAAAAAATTCAGACAATGCTACAATAGAACATTCTTTGTTTTATAAAAGCTCCTTGTTAACCCAAACCACATGTGTAATTCTATTTCAGTTAAGAGTTGTAATATTACAAACAACAATACACTATTTAATAAGAGGTGAGACAATACTGAATTTGCAGTTCAGTCATTTATATTATATAATATATTATTTATATATATATTATACAAAAATATATATAATATATATGTATATTATATTATATAATATATATTATTATATTTTAGCAGTTTAAAATGCAACAGAAAATGAGTTGCAACGGAGAGATCAAGACTACAGAGTACTACTTAAGCCTACTCCAATTTCCACTTCCCACCTTAACTTCAAAAAGGCTAGGCCTTTTTCTTCTGTTCTACCTTGATTAAAAGTTCATCCATACAGATTGGTCCTTTTTGTGTGTGTGTTATTAGAAGGAAAATAAATGCTCATCCCTAAACTTTCCCTCCCTCTTATGCTCTCTGTTCTCCCGCACTCACCGCAGAGCCAGATACTGAGCAGCACTAGGAAAGCAGGATCATCTCTCGCCCATTGGTCCTTTGTCTGTTTTCTGTAGTGAAAGTTCCTGTACACCCTCTGCGGTGAAGTGAACAGGTAAAGCATCTGCCAAAGCGCAAACTCGAAGTCCATCTGTCGGAAGTGGAAGAGCCTCCGGAGGTACTTGTAGCGCTTCGCTCCAGCCGTGTGCCTCGCAGCATCTCTGGGGCTCAGCACACCATTGCCCTGGCTCCCAGAATTAACCAATGTGGTTGGCAGCATCTTGCTAAAGAAAGAATTTCAAAAGATGCATTTGATTTGGCACACAATATGGGGTATAAATAAAATAATGCGATAGAGGCCACGGCTGCAATGCTGAAGTGACAAAAACTGAGCACAAGCATAAACAATGACATNGCCGCCCCGGCCCTTCCTGCCCCCGCCGGAAGCGGCCGCAGCGCCCGGCATGGCGGCGGTGGGCGGCGTGCGGGGCGCGGGCGGCAGCGGGGCGTAGCGCCGGGCTCGCCGACATGCCCAAGTACTACGAGGATAAGGAGGAGGACGGGCGCGCCTGCGGCGGCGTGAGGGAGGACCTGCGGCAGTGCCTGCTGGAGAGCCCCTGCGTCCTGCAGGTGAGCCCGGCTGCCCCTCCGGGCCAGAGGCGCGCTGCTCGCCCTTTTACGGCCTCGTACTTCTTGTTTGCGGCAGTTTAGGGAATTACAGCTCCAAGGGAGAGCGCAGGNCAATGACATTTGTTGGAGCAAGTGCAGAGGAGGCCATGGAGTTGCTAAAAGGGCTGGAGAACCTCCCTTATGAAGACACGCCCTGAAAGTTGGGGNTCCCTAGTGAACTTCTCTGAAGTTGGAAGTAAATGATCCTCAAAGGCCCCTTCCAGCCCAAATGGCTCAGTTGGCCGGAGCGCGGTGCTCATGACGCCAGGGTCGCGGGTCCGATCCCTGTGCTNAGCACCTCCCAATATCTGAAGGGGGAAAATGGGGAAGCTGGGACACTTCATCAGGAACTGCAGTGATGGGACAAGGAGTAACGGGTACAAACTGAAACAGCGGAAATTTAGGTTAAATACAAGGAAGAAATTCTTTACTGGGGGGGAGGGGAGGGTGAGGCACTGGCACAGGCTGCGCAGGGAGGTTGTGGACGCCCCAATACCGGCAGCGTTCAAGGCCAGGCTGGATGGGGCTTAGAACAACCTGGTCTAGCGGGAGGTCTCCCTGCTCACGCCGGGGGGTTGGAACCAGCTGATCTGTACGCTCTCTTCCAGCCCTTAGCAGCGCACGATTCCACGACATCGGAGCGGCCCGGCCGCCGCTGCTGACACACACCGCCCCCCCAGCGGGGCCGGCGCTCGGCTGCGGGCCGGGCAGCGCCGCTCCCCCCGGGCCCCGCCCCGCCGTGNCCGGAGCGCGGTGCTCATGACGCCAGGGTCGCGGGTCCGATCCCTGTGCTGGCCTTCTTTGAGAGTTGGACAGAATGGTCCTTGTGGGTGCTTTCCAACTCGGAATATTCGGTGATTCTGTTCTGTGATTCTCTGAAGTGTTTTGATGTCTCTTTGACGAGCTGCAGTAATCAAATTTTTAATCTTTTCTTTTTTTGATCTATTAGGAAAACAAAAGCCCTAAACAATGCTTGAGGGAAGGACACTGTAGGAGTTTGCAAGTGACATTCTTTGCATGCAAAAGATCAATGGTAAGTGTGGTGCGTCTTCTGCTACTGGCCTGGATGTTTCCTGTCCTTTCCCCCTTCTTTTTAAGAAAAACACATTGTTTCAGTAAGGTGGGTGTCATTAAGCAGAACAGCTCTTGCCTTTGAATCCTAATTAAACTATGGGTGTTGTACACAGTTCTCATGAAGAAGAAGCTGTAGAGTAGGAAAAAGTGGAAAAACACGTTTAAATTGGATTAGGCTTAGAATGTCACATGTGAGTGAGGTAGGTATTTTCAATATTGCTTTTAGTAAAGTTTTGGGTTAAAAAATATTAATAGGTTAGGTAATTGTAAGATAAAATGCCGACAAGCTATCTTTTGCCTGTAAGGTCTTTGAAAAGCATCCATATAGAGAACATTTAAATGAAGTGAAATGAGACTTTCACTGTTGAAGCAGGATCTTGCGTTGAATTCACGTTGAGTCATTCATTTTCTTGGAATACTAGAATTCATGATAAATAACAGTTTGGGTTTTTATATAATGAACTATCTCATATGGAAATGACAAGTCATTTTTAAAAATAATTAGATAAAGTTTTTCATATTTTGATAGGAGTTCCTTGTTCAGAAATTTTTTTTGCTTGTGTTTCCATAACATTTAAAACATATTTAAGATGTGGTAAAGATGGTATTAAAACTTTCCGAACATGAGAAGTGCAGGGCTCATTTTTATTTTTATCTGATGAAAGAGTGTACAGCTGAAATGGTACTTTAAATTTTTCTTCCATTTTGTATTAGCCATAGCAGCTTTTTGTACCTCTTCTATGTGAACCATATTAATTTGTAAAGTGACAAATTATTATATCTGTGTATGGGAAGATGTTGTATATTGCAAGTTTGAAATACCTATATGAAGCTGCAGTAGCAACATATGTATCTCCAGGTGATGTACGTGTGTCTTTCCATCTGTGGATTGGTAAGGGAGCCTGATGAAACTCAGTTTCTAGCTAAATGCCTCCAGTCATGCAAGAAGAGGCCTGGCTCTTAAATGATTTTATTTAACTCTCCCAAATTTTAAGGCTGATCAGTGAAGTTTTTCTTGTCCTGTTAATTCTGTAAATTTCAATAATCATGCTCAGTCAAACTTGTTATTTGTTATAAAAAGAGTGTCCAAAACCAAGTTAGACACTAAATACAGATATTATTTGCAGTATGCTAAAATCATCAGGGGTTTTGCCTAGATGCTGTTTTCATTTCAAGGAAAGAGAAAGTCTTATCAGTGGAGTAGCTTCAGTACACTTCAGATGCTGAAGTAGGGCCAAGATTTAAAGTGAAAGCTGCTTGGTTATTGGACAAGCTGTGTCATCATGAGTCTAGCTCTTTACAAACTTTGCTGCAGTTCTGAATTCTGGGAAAAGGTTAGTTAATGGTGGTAAAATAAATCTTCTCAGTCTAATATCAGAATATGGCTGAGTTGCAATCTGTCACTGCCATCTTCAAGACTGGCTATCTAAGTTCAGAGGACTTCTCCCAAGATTAAAGTATGTTTTTCTGCTGCATTGGGAAAGAGCTTGCACTTTAGCTTCTGGAAGTACTGCACTATGGCTTTTATTTTAGCTTTACCATCATCTTTAGCCTTTCATTAAATGCTTTTTCTGTAATTGCCAATAATAAACTTGCAGATATTACAAGTTGAATATTGTTTCTGTTTTTATTGATTTATTTCTATTTTTTCCAGAAACTTCATGTATTTAAGTTATCCCTCTCCTCAGAGACGTTTGTAGTGCCTCCCGCTTCAACCAGATCTGAATTTTCCTCTTTCAGTGTATCAGTTACATTTGCAAAACTGATCTAAACAGATTTACACTACCTTGTTTATCATGGGTTCCTTGCCATCCTACTATGCTGTTCTATCATTTATGTTGTTTATTTCAGAATGCACAGGAAGCTTATCACTTAATTTTAGTTTTGTGTGAGGTTTAAGATCATATAATGCCTTTTTCATCAGAATCCCCTGTGGCTTGTTGGCTACATCACTAGTGTTCTTCTGCTTTATTCTGGCCTTTGTTCTGATGTTACAAAGTGCCAAGGTAGCACAAACACTCTACAATACTTCTTTTGGAAAATACCTGCTCTTAATATATTGTCTTCAATTTTCAGTTGGATACCAGGGCAAGATTCAGAGGAAGGAAAGGATACTGAAGTACTTGTCAAGAGACCTAGCCATGGGAATTTGGAGTTCATCAGCGCTCTACACAAAACAGAGACTAAAGTAAGAAGATGGTACCTGTTGCATCCTTTCATGCAGTGTTTTCATGGAAGGTATCTCCTCCTGAGTATTCTGACAGATTGACCTGGATGTGAATTAAATGTTAAAAAGAAGGCAAGCATAAAGCTGCAAGTTCTGGCCAAAATCAGTGCCTGTCATGTATTTGCAATAAAAATGTGAAATCCAGAACAAGCTGCAGAAGTTATCATTCTGTTTTGAAGTGAAATTGTCTTTTGTGACTTTACTGTAAATTCAGATAATCTTTTACTATTAGAAATAATACAAGGTATGGAATTGAAGTTCACTTGATATGTTGAGGAAGACTTTCTGTAGTAAATGGGTATCTCAGAGGGTTTCTCAGAATAGACCTATTTTCAGAGGTGAGGAGTTGACCAAGGTTGTAAAATGTGTGTGCAAGCTGCTTCCTCTCCAGTAGATTTGCTTCCCAATAAACATGTAATAGATGGGAGCGGTGGTGTTTTTCAGTCCCACACTGCTAAGGAAAAGTGGGATTTATGCGAGTAAGAAGCATTAAATAATGCTTAAACCGTGGCTGTGATCAGTGTTTACTTGTTCTGTATAATGAACTGCTTTTCCAGAGGAATATTTCCTTTTTCTTCCTTCAGTGTCCCTGCCTCTACAAGCCTTTAAGAAATAAATGCTGCTGTAACCCTTACACGTGGAAACTCAACTTCAGGCAAGCTGATTAGAAGCAAGATGAGGAAATAATGAGAGAGGAAAGAGCCATAGTAACTTCTTTTCTTGGCTGAAGTTTATAGCCAAGTGTCTGATATCCATTCAGTCTGAACAGATGCATGCAACACTTATTGTTTCTAAAACTGATGACTTCAGTTAATGAGCACATGTTGACTATTTAATTCTGTCCGTCTTAAGCAACTGTTCTGTAATGAGTCAGAGAATGTTTATATTCCTTCTATGTGTAGGACTTTATTTTTGATGCCTAAATCAACTCTGATTTCACATTTTTGTGTTCTGTTGATCATGTGGAAGCTTGTTCATTTGTTCAAGTGCTGTAAGTGTCCTTTGTTTTCCACAGCCTAACTACCATGTTATTTCTTTACATACACTAAAATGGTGATGGATGTCTGTAATAGTATTTTTAGCTTAACACTCTAATTCCAAAGTATTACTCACAAGCCTTTTCTATGGGAAAAAACATACAAAAGGTGCTAAAAATAAATATAAAGCCACATGGCAGGTATTTAAATGTCAGTTAAAGAGAAGAGTGAGAATGGTATGTGAGTTTGGTAGTCAAGGACTCTTCCATGGTATGCACTATTGTGTGGGTTTGTAGGTTGATTGTTCAAGTGATCTTTATTCCTTTCTCAGCTGTATTCACTAAGCCTCACCTAATGGTGCTGCAGCAACTCCTTTAGGAAGGGCGCAGAAAGATTGCTACATCATAGACAGACACATAGTTATTTTTAGTCATCGGCTTGATCCAGTGGAAATCAAGTGTTAAAATTAAATCTGTTGGATATTTTATGGATTTAATAATTACCAGAACACAGGTATTATTTGATCCAATAGACTGTTAGTGTCAAAACTTCCTAATGGTTCACTAAACTACCTAGGACAGTATGAAAATACTGTGATAGGTATCAAAACACTGATCTGCTCAAGAGACTTGTTCAATTCCAATATTGTGTAACATAATACTCAATCTAAAGATAAGTAATTATATCACTATCTTGGTACTTTGAGCACTGTCCTACTTGAGAGATAATAATGCTCCTTTGGGAAAAATTATTTGTTTTATTAATGTCCTAAGTCCTATGCATTTGATTACAGCTTTTTCCCTAATGCGCAAAATGTTTTTATTTAAATATATTGATGTTTTTGTCTCGTGCCTTGCCCTTCATTACTGACTTTTACTAAAAAAGTGCATGTTTCTATTCTTTGGTAGATTTTGCAAGATGGGATGTGTGAAATGGGGTTGTTGAGGACAGATGGTTGGCATGGTGCCAAAAGGCTCATACTAGTTTTAGAATCACAAATATAAGCAGTGCTAATAATTTGAATGGAATAAGCAAAGAGTAGCGTTTGCAAAGACCTCATGCTGCTCTTGTTCCTCTCATTCGTTTTCTGTCGTGGAGAGTCAGAGGGTGCTGAATGCTGACGAGACTGACGTCGCAGGCTGCGGCTCTGTTAGTGTTAGGACCTGTCTGTGTTACAACATCCCGTTTCAGCAATTGAAATGTTCTCTCTGTGGTCCAATCCTGCAAACACAGTAGTATTTACAGAGATATAAACACATATTGCAGAACTGCTCATATGTTTGTGATGATAAAAAATAGGCTGTGGTCATTTACTCTGAAAATTCTTTAGGCTGTTAACTGTTCTTTCAAGTCAGTACAGAGCGATAAGCATGAGAGTCTGTTTAATGAAGGCCCATGTGTACCTGCGTTGAAAAGTGAGAGAAAAGGGTTGGTGTTTCAAAAGTATCACACATTTAGTAGTTAAGATGTGCCTCTCAGATGGAAAGACAAAGCATCTTTAAAAAACCCCTCGCTTTTGAAATATTTTCTGCTTCCAGAATGGGTGCATTTGTATTACAAAGAGCTTAATTATTCACTGGGTGGCATAAGAAATCAGTTGTCCAGTCTCTCTTCACGTCTAAAGTTTCTGGAGAGTAGCAGGTTGTACGAGATACTTTTTTTCAAAGAAAACATTTAAAATTTTATCTTTTCAGTGAAACCCTGGAACAAACTAGATTGACACCTTTTACTCATAAGAAGAGCATTAAATAAAGTCATCATCTAAAAATGCAGCCACAGAATGTAGGTGGTAAGCAGTATCTGTTGTTTAGGCCTGTGGTTAGAAAATTTGAAAATACAGAACTATAGCAGCTTTGTTAAGATGATGACTTTTATGCTGCCTTGATATGTGGTCATTTAGAAGACATATATTTATTGTAAATATGTAATATCTTGTCTAAAGCTGAAGAGCACAACAGCTTAATTCCAGTCATGAGTTGTAGTTGACAGAATAATAACCAGAAACCTTAAGATCCTTTCTCTTTTTTTTTTTCCCCAAATCTGCCTGCTGAATGTTCTGTTTCTGGCATGTTTTTGTTGCAGATATCTTCAGAAAATCATAAACTAGTTATTTCTGTAAGTGGCACACTCCACAATGACTTGGTTGACAGTGTGTAGGAAGAAAATTCTGTAAACACAGAGAGCAGCTTCTTGAAGTGGATTATGCTTTATTTTCGGGATTTACACTAGGTTCATTAATAACGTTCTTGAACACAGAAAGTGGAAGAAGCAACAAGATCAGCATTTTATAAGTTGCCTAATTAGGTCAGTAGAAGGTGATATATTTCAAGTAATAATATATTTTAGTAGCTAAACATTGAAAATATATTTTTTTGTCAAGCTGAGGTTGGTGTGTCCTGATGGAGGCTTTCATATGCAATATTCTTTATTGGCAGGCCTGTAGGTATTAATGGGCTGCAGTGAAATGGAACGGAATAATTTCCCTGAAGATAATTTCCCTAAAGATTTTTTAGTAACAGAGGAAATGATACAAGTAAATCTCTGTGACCTAGAACAAGATTTTAAAAATCTGCAATATTGCTACTATTGCCTTAAAAGGAGCTACAGAAAAATAGCAAAGCAGGAATTTGCTCGTAATTCATAATTTCTAATGATAAACTGTGCTACTGTAAAATTGTATTGTGTTGTCTTTCATTACCACTCAAAGGAAGAGGAATGTGAACTTTTCCTAGTGAATTTGTGACAGGAACTTTTGAGGCTTCTTTGGCGGGGAAGGTTTTGAAGTCTTTCTGCGGTGACAAAGGTCTAATGTTTATTAGCTGTTGTCTCAGGCTTTTGGTTCTGTAGCAGCTGTACCTCACTGATGGTCGTAGCAGGATGATTTCTGGGATTCTGAGTGGGAAGAAATTGTTGCTGGTTGTTGGACTGTTGGCATGCTGAAGAAGATGAGTGTAAATAGTGCATTGAGGGGATTGATTATCAGATGTGTAAAAATGTATTTTGCTCAATTTACGGGTAAAAACTCCATAAAGCCCTTTATCAGCTGAGGCTGGTCATTCAGGTCCCTGTCTGACCATCTGTGAAGCTTTTTATGCCAGAAAAAGGCATCAGCTCTTGAAAATGGCATAAAATCTCATTATGTTTTCTCTTGATAGAATATTTCAATAACCAGTAAGCCTTCTGTATAAAGAGCATGTCTGTCTTGTGATTAGAATTTGACTTCAGTTTTTACTTCTGGGAGAAGAAGAGGGGATGGCTCTGCAAAGAGGTCAGTAGTATCTTATGTTTTCCTGATGGAATGCATTTGGAAGTTAAAAAAGGAAAAAAAGGATGCAATGAAATGCATGGGTTGACTTCCTAAAATCTTGTGTAATACCTGCCTTCCTTAGTCCCTTCACAGCGGAGATTTTGCAATCTTCTTTTAGAAAGGAGATAAACCTCTATTACTGATTTTTTTCATTGATTTACATACAGGTAAAATCCCTGCTTTCTTTTTACACTATTGATTGTGCTTCCAAGGTGAGTGTCACATTTTGTCACTTAACACACTGTTAAGTTGGGATCTCATGTTCAATTCCCTGTCCCTTATGACCCTGATGCCTTTTTCAGAGTCAGTAGTTTTTCACTCTGATGTTTTCCCAGTGTATGGCTTGTTTTCCCAGGGTATAGCTTTGTGTTCTTTTCCTGGATGTATAACCTCAGATTTGGTGATTAAAAAATAATAGAAGTTTTAAACTGTTTTCTTTATCATCTGTTCCAGCACTTTTTTGTGATGGCCCAGTTGTTTTGTTCATCACAGTGTCAGCTGTTAGGTTGTCCACAAATACAATTGGCAGTGAGTTTATACATACTTCACCTTTGAAGTAAATATGAAATAATCTTGAAACTGGTAATGGTCCCAGAGCAGCTCTCTAAGTACTCTACTAAAATGCAACTCTCCTCTATATTTGTCAGGTTTTTTTACTTATAGATTAAGAAAACATAATTGTACAAAAACATTAGGTAAATGGAAAACCTCTCTAGCCTATCCATTCCTACCCTGCTGGGTTTTCTTGTGTTTTGCCCTGGGTAATTCAGACTGCTCTGCCTACGAATACATGGTGATTCTCCACATCCTCCTTCAACGCTGGTGCAACGTAAGGCCCTTCTGGTCCCTTGGGTTTTAGTGCTGTTTCGATTCCTTAATCAAATGAACTAAATGAACATCAATAGTAAACATCGTTCTTCCAGAGTCCTTGGGGAGCTGTCCAAGTCTGCTGTTTACAAAGGTTGTATTTTGGTTGATGATGATTAATAATGTCATCAGCTGCAAATCAACAATGTTTTTTTGCTGTCAAGATCTGTATTTAATTTGAAGGGTGCTAGTGACAATGTCTACTTGCTTTCCAGCCTGTCCTCACCACGTATATTTAAAATTTTTATGCGAGGATGGCTTAAAGTTTGCATGGTTGCAGAGGAACTCATATTTTCTGTCTCTTTGTTAAAAAATGTGACAGGGTTCATTATCTTTGTGCTAAACTATGGGCAAAGGTAAATGTGAAAAATTATGCATGTTTGACTATGCATTGAAAACACCTCTTCTCTGTAAGTTCTGTGTAATTTTGAAGCAGGGAGTCCTTTATGGAATTTCACCAATGACACGCAGAAAGAAAAATGAAAAATTCAAGCTGCCTCTCCTGCCTCTTCAAGCTGCTTCTATATCCCAATTCAGATTGTACTGGGGACTTGAGCTGGCAGCTTCCAGCACAAGGGAACTGCAACAGGCAAATTAAAATTCTTGGACTGGAGCAGTGTTGGGACGGAGCTGGGTCTTGGCAGTAGTCCTCTGCAGGTCATGCACAGTTGGCTGGAGGCATCCAGGCAAGTGTGTCTATGTCTCACTGATTCCCCACTTCAGCGTCTTTCCTCTGTGCGGGAGCCCCTCGCCTCCTTCCTGGGAGTTCCCACAAGGTAACCTGTTAGTAACCTATGTTCTCCTTAGCGTTTGTGCACCATGTAAAAATAATAGAATGAGCCAGAGCTGGACTGTGACCTCTTCCTACATTCTTTCAAATGCCTGTTAACATTGCTTGAGCACGATAAATCCCTCATTGATAGCAGTGGGGTACAGAAATGGTTAAGAAATGGAGCCCAGCCTCCAGTTACACAGCAATTTCAACACTTGCATGTCAGTGGGACAGCTACCCAGCAACTTCAAGTGTGGAGAATGAGGGAGGGATGGATGGATGGATGGATGGATGGATGGATGGATGGACAAACGTATCAGAGTGCGCAGCAGAACGAGGGAACACCCTGTACTCCACACAGGTGAGACCATACCTTGAGTGCTGTGTCCAGTTTTGGGCTCCTCAATTCAAGACAAACAATGAGGTGCTGGAGCATGTCCAGAGAAGGGCAGTGGAGCTGATGCAGGGTCTGGAGCACAAGTCCTATGAGGAGGAGCTGAGGGAGCTGCAGCTCTTTAGCCTGGAGGAAAGGGGACGCAGGGGGGAACCTTAATGCTCTCTACAACTACATGAAAGGAGACTGTACCTGGATGTGGGTCCGCCTCTACCCCCAGGCAACCAGCGACAGGACAAGAAGACGTAGTGATAAGCTGGGCTAGGGGAAATTTAGTCTGGACATTAGGAAGAATTTTTTCTACCTCGAATGCTTGACTGCAGATGCACATACAAGAGAATCCTAGTTTCTGTGTTTTCGGATCCTGCGCAGCCGGAGCTGACGCTCGGGCGGCGGGCGCGGGCAGGCTGAAGCGCTCCGGTTGCAGCCCCGCGGGCGGGCGGGCNCGCGCCGGGCGCGCACGGCCGAGCCCCCATCTTGGGGAGGCCCTGCCCGCCGGGCTCGGTGGCCGGCGCTGTCACCGGCAGCGCTGCCGGCCCTGCCCGTGCAGTCGCTGTGGCCCGTCCGAGCCGTGCCGGGCTGCGGCGGTGCGAGTAAACAGCGTGTGTGCCGGGTACAGCGCGTAAACAGCCGCCTCCAGGGGAACGCGGCAGCGAGACATCGAGCACAGGGGTGATGTTTAACCTCCGCTAATTTATTACGGGCCGGGTTTCACGATTCCTTTCTCATGATGAGAAGCCTTAAAAGGAAGCAGATTGTGTGTTTAGTTTGGTGCATATTTCAGATTTTTGTCCGTTTATTGAGCTGGAATATGGTTGTGAAATATGGTAGAAATGCCTTTGCAGTGCTGATGCACCATCATCCGTCTTATGTGGGCTTGGCAGAGCAGCATTAGGAATGAACTTGAAGCTTTATCCCTGTGGCATCCATTCCCCCCATACTATGAGTAAGGTCAATATATGCTGATCAAAGCCCGCCTTGGACTGCAGAGACACTAGAGGGGCTTTTGCCTGGGTGATACAGCATGGTGTTGACAGAAGCTCTCCAGCTGCAGGCCGATATCATCCTTCTGCAGAAGCCTCTGGTGTTGAGCTTGTCTAGGCTGGCAAGACCTAGCTGCGAGGGTCTTGCTGAGTTACTTCTTAAGCAACAGAGGGAGAAACTCATCTTTGTCCCTGCCCTCAAACTCTAAAAAACCCTGTTGTGCTGCAAACAAGATTACTTTGCAGTTTCCCACTGCAGAACAACTGTTTGCTAATGCTTTTCACAAAAGCTCTTAATTAAAAGCTTATTAAGTTTTTCTTCCTGCTTATGAAGATCTTAATTCAGTGGGTTGCCTTGCTTCTAGGAACTCAGGGAATGCAGTATCTCGCCAATTTTTTCACAAGTCTCTCTGACTCTCTATGCAAATGTTAGGTGGGAGCAAATGGCGAGGGCGGGGGGGGAGCATGTGTATTTTTGGCAGGAACTTGACATTCAGTGTTCTTAAATTTAGAAGTTCTGGCACTTTCAAACTTCGAGGTGCATGTGACCTCTTTTACTCACTGTTCCCTGCTGCAGTACTAAGTTGATAGCAAATAATGATTTCAGGGCTGTTTTCAAGTATCTGTATCTAGGCTGTATATATTTTGCTAGATACATGACAACTTTGCCTCTGATTTAATTTCTTTTTAATGAGCTAATTTAAACTTAATCTGTAGTGGGTGGTAGCTTGCAGGAAGCCATGGAGAAACAAAGAACCCTGCCACAGTGTGGCAAAAGAGCCATATGATCTTCAGAGGATGTTGGGCTCCCTTACTGAAGGCAGTGGTGACACCTTTGCAGAAACTTGCTTGCTTTACATCTGTCTCACTTGCTGTCAGCTGAGACTGAAGGCTGTAGCCCTCCCAGGTAGCAGAATTTTCAGTCTTAAAATATATTGAGGGTTGGATGTCATTAGTCATTTCTTAGACCTGTTCAAGTCCAGTCTGATTGTACAGATGCTATAATCAATGAAAGTTCTCCCTATGGAGTGAACTGACTGCTAGGACAAATGACTACTTTGTTTCCTATATGTTCTGGTTCCTCAGTCTCTGTATTATTTTACTAGAATTAGGAAGAAAAATGAGAAGGCCAAGGATCCCCTTTCAGTTCTTATTTCCTTGTTAAGATTTAATTCAGGCTTCTGGGCTGTGCTCTGCAACAGCAAATTTTAATTGCCCAATTGCTAGTGTGCAATATGCACCATTAGAATATAGCAATACTCTTGGACCCTCTTTGTAGATGTCTCTGTTGGAAAAACTTCCCCATTTTTTGACTGCATATGAAGAGCAATTGCCTTGCTTGGAGATGAAGTTTGAAACCTCTACCTGTTGTATTTGAAGAGAGATGGGAGATCAAATAACACAGGCAGCACAGCTCAGGGTTCTGTCTTACGTGCTCTTTGCTTCTGCTTGCCACTTCCCTTCCTGTTTCTTGTCTGACAAACTGAATTTCCTCTCCATTGTTGGATTATCTACCTAAATCTCAAACAGACATCCTTTGCAGAAACATTGTTGGAAAATGTTGACCTTGGAAGAAGAAAGCTTTAGGGTGTATCTGCTTCATGTACATCTGTCAAACAGATAGGCATAGCCTCAAATCACACCTATTGCTGCTTCATCTAATATGATAAGTTCTTTTCTACAGATGAAGTTGATTCTTCTGGCTCTTAGAAGGAGGCATTTCCCTTTTCTGCTTCAGAGGCACCTCCTTCTACCAATGCCCTCCTTCCTTTGCTTCCCATGTTCTGTTCTCTGCAGTGCTTTGCTTACTGTGGGAAGTGTCACCACAGTCTGGTGGCACGTGAGGCAAAACCAAGCAACAATCGAGACAATGCAGGTTGAGAATGAAGAGCAAATCAAGTGAAGTACAGAAAATAACAAGAACATTGTAAATTAAGGACATGACTGAGAGGAGGGCGTGTCTTGACTGCACAGGGGAGTGGTAGGGTCATAGTCAGTCTTTGTGATTTATGTCATACACAGTAAGGAAGGTGTACAGGAGATAAGGCAAACACTCCAGGCTTTCCTGGCAATTACTGCTCTATTTTCCCTGTACCATAAACTGGGGTTAATGACGTTGCATGAGCCAACACAGGTGGACATTGTGCTTCTGTCAACCCATGGATCCAGCTACTTTTGTGTCTTGCCGGGGAAAGGCAGGTGCCAGTGCTACAGAAATATGTTAGCACTTCCCAAAAACAGCATTTGAAGCTTTCAGTAAAGTATATTCACTCAGCAAGAAGGCTGTTTCTGGACTTCTACTGAGTGTGAAATTCTTGAATTTGATAATTTTACCAAATATGCAATAAATAGTGAACTGGGAAATTGAAGTACGAAGGTACACCCTAACTTGGCTATAACCAGCTTGATGATATATAATAGAGTAATGTAGTTTCCCCCCGAATTTCCAGGCAAGTTGAGATCTTGACCTTAGGTGAAGGAGACTTTCTGTCCAGCTTGTAGTATGTGAACAAGGATTTCTTTGCAACAGAGGTTTGTAAATGTGTGTCAATATTCACTAAGAGTACTCATTATGTACAGCAGTGAGACATTGCTAAGACCTTGTATGAAACCAGCAGGATATTTTCAAAAAGACATTGACATTCTCGAGCTGTTGTGTTTAGGTCTGGCCCACTTGTTCCTTGTTCTTGTGTGTCTCACTAATGCCTGCATCTTGCTTGTGCATCTGCTGCTGTGGCGTGCTGACAGAGAAGCCCGTTGTGTGTGAGTTAGTTCTCTCTAAATACAGCTGTGTTCTTCCAGTTTGTTGCAGTCAGATCAGATCTTGTGAAGGAGGTAACCAAGTGAGGTGAAAGGGAATAGCTTAGGAGAAAAAGTGTGGATAAAGAAGAGGGATGTGAAGGGAAATGAGTGTAGAGGATAAGACAGTCCAGGAAGGAAGACAGTGATAGAAAAATTCATCCAGTATGCTTCTCATCAAGGTTTTATAGCATTTGCCAGTGGAGCACTTTGGAGCTGTAATTTCTGAAAAAAAAAATCTGGAAGTATTCCAAACCTGTAACTCTAGCTGGGGTGTGCTTGGGAAGAGATGCAAAAGTAGGGGCTGAGCTTTATAGCTGGACTTCCCTGGCAGATGCATCCTGAATCTGAGAATATGGGAAGCAAGTGGGGCTGTGTCACTGAGTGAGAACCTGCAGACAGAAGCCTGGTTCAAGGTTTGCGTGCTGCTAACTCCCATTGCTAGGTAAGATGTTTTAGAGCTGTTGGGGTCATCAGCTCTCACAAGCACGGGTATTTTAGTCTTCCTTAGCAAAATAATATGTGTTACCATGCATCTAACCTTTTAGAAGAATAATTATTCTTCCCACCGTTTGACTAATTATAGGAAGCATATATGTACAGATGTTGCAAATCTTTGGATAACAGCACACTTCAATTCCTGGAGCAGTTTATATTAAGGTACACTTACTGCAATGTTGCAAACTGTGCAGAATCCTGCAACTGTAACCAGTTCCTGTGAATGCCTCTGCACATACTCAGTTTCCTCCTTTGTACAAGGCTAAGAAGCCCAGGTTAACTCTGTGCTTGAAAAACTGTTTTACCTGGCTCTACCCTGTTGTATCACGGAAGTGATGTTTTCTAACTTCCTTCCAGCAAAATGAAATGTGATTAGAAAGAATCTGATGCCTGAATTTCTCCTTGTCATGAGTAGAACAAGTCTCTAAGGTGGAAATTACAGCTCGAAGTGGAGACACAGAGATTTGCTGAGAATTTGTTCTTCCACTCATTCTCTGTTGTTACATCTATTGTGTTGAAATGCAGTGCTAGGTTTGCTGCTAAGGTTAGGCATTAGACCTTTCTATAATTCCGGTTTGTGTTTGCTTCAAGTCTTAACCCTTGGCAGTCTGAAGCTTGGATTCAGACTTAAGAAGAATTTTTAAACAATTGTCCAGTCTTTAAGAGTTATAATAAGACTTCAGAATGAAACGGCTTTGTATCAGGTATTTTAAATATACTTGGCCTGCTTGGAGTCTCTTCTGTTCTTTTTCCAGCTCTTTCTCTACATTTTCTCTGTGATGACCAGTGTTAAGAGAATAGTTTTTCATACTTTGCTAAGCTTCTAATTTTTCACAGTGCACTTTCAAACACCAACTTGGAGGGGGGT
>VYZR01037682.1:3130-16477 GCA_013400675.1 Oxylabes madagascariensis | reverse complement strand
TCTTCCTCCACAAATTTTTCTTCTAATCTCTCATTCCTCCATTTTTTCCCCTTTCAGTAATTTTTCATGGTGAGTGCCAGTTTTCAGTGGTTCACTAATTTGCCAAACAACACTGTGCTGTCTGGAGTATATTTGTGTACTCCAGACTGGCAACTGTTGGACTCTGTACAGGACAGTGGCTGCATTAATGCATATATTCGCTTTTGTACTAAATCAAGATTTTTTGTAGGCTGTGAGGAATTAAATTATAAATTTGTACTCAAATAAAGGAATGAAAACTTTTAAAACAACTGTGGCAAACAGGAGCCCACCTGGGGATGTGGGGCTATGAATCTTTTTTAGTTCCTGAAGCTCTTCACTTTGCTCTAATGGCCCCGTTGCTGTATGGACTCCGTTTGAAATGTCTCATCTAGTCAGGATAAATATCCAAGCCAGGAAAGTTCCAAGTGTATCCTTGTAAACAGTAAGAAATTGTTCAGGGCTCTAGCATTTCTGTTTCTTTTTGTCCTTCATCTTTAAGAACAGCAAAATTTAATCAAAAAGTTAGCTGAAACATAGTTGGAAAAAAGAATATGTTGCTTTTAATAACTTAAAATATGTAAGGCTCCTTTAGGGATGATTCTGGAATTTTCATAATACTGCAGTTACTCAGAAAATAGGGCCCAGTTTTCTCTTGAAAGAGGATTAAAAACCTACCATAAAGATCAGATGATTCATATTCTTTTGGTTTGTTGTGTTTTGCTAACAGGCAGGAAAAAAGGAGCACGAAGGACAGAACAACTAAAATCAACAGAGACAGAAGAGATACATACATAAAAGCAGAATTAGAAAAGAAAGGAACAGAATCACTCATAAGTGAAGGACAGCAAACAGCATGCCCAGTTATTGCACTTGCTTGTTAGAAGCATTGATTTTGCTGCTTCTTGAAAGTTCTTGAGAAATTTAGTTATTTTTCCGAACTGTACTGCTTTGGGCCTGCAGACTACAGGGGAAGAACAGTGGTAGGCAAAAGCTGCCACATCTGAATAGGAAAGATGCCTAACACAGTACATTTGCACTGCCAGGAAATAACAAAGAAGCATTCTTGCCTGTTTAGTGGGTATTAAATCATGGACAGAAAGTCAACTGCTTATCTGGAGCCTGGCATAGATTTCCAATAACTTGGTTTTCCTCAAGCACAAACATACGGCAGCACTTGAGCAAAACCACAGAGTGAATCTTTTATAATCCAAAAATAATCTTTTTAGATTTCCATGAGAAAACAGCACTTATTTATTCAGTCTTTTTCTCTCACCTTGCAATTAAGTCAAGTGCTGGCACAGATTACTGGGTCATTTATGCCCCAAACTGTTTAACAGAGATGATGTCTTCTAGTATTGTGGATATATAAAATGAAACCTTTATGATTTTTAATAAAATGAAACCTTTATGACTTTTAATAGTAATAATAGCAAACCCGATACACAGAATTCCTACACAGCCACACATACGTGGTGTATGGGTAATACATGGTGCATGTAATAGGTGGTCACTGTTGTGCTGCACAGCTGTGCTCTCCAATCTAATCTGTGTTTATAGTTAAGGACATATCCTGTTTGTGTACTATGCAGGATGATGGTGTCTGTGCCTGTGTGCCTCTGACAGGCTGATCTACAGGCTTCCATTACCTTGGTGTTTGGGGTGTTGCTGTCCTACCCTAGATAATTTGGCTTAGTTTTAACAGGGATGTCCATGTGGCTGGACAGACAACCCTAGGCAACCCTACAATGTTCCATCCATCCACACCCTGAAGGTTCTTTACATCCTGCTGAAAGCTCCCTGACACTGTGTGAGGTGTCCTCTTGCATGGCATTTACTCCACAAGGCCTTTAGCCTCCACAGTAAAACTGCTGTCCCTAACTTGTCTGCTCATACATAGGCTACTATTTCTCAGCATGCAGCCAGCCCTTCATGAGCAGCTCTGCCCAGTAGTGCTTGTAAGTATTAACCTTAATTTTACCAAGACAAGCTTTCAACTTGAAAGTTGGGGAAGCATGAGGGAAGCAGAAGCCTGCAGAGAGGACCAGGCATTCCCTACCTCCTCTCCTCCTATTTGAGGGCACTGTTCTGTCCTGTACACTGAGGGACTGTATGGTCTCCAGCAGTGTCTCCACTGAGCTTAGTTCAGTTGCATCATGTGTACTGATTTCAGACCCAGGTGAACAGCCAATGGGCTGTCATGTAACTCCTCCATGAAACACCACGTTCGTGGCTCTGGGATAGGAGCTCTCAGGCAGCAGCAAGCATGGGCTGCCCCACAAGAGAAGGAAGCCAGGAGCTGAGGGCAATAGCGAAGCAGGCAGGGCAATGATCCCACCCAGAAGGGCACGATCCCACAGTACCTGCGCAGGTGCCACACTGGGGAGCAGGGTGAGGCAGTATTTAAGGTTACCAGACATGTCTGCAGTGATGAAGCAGGTGCGAGGTCAAGTCAGCAAATCAAACCAGTGGTTCAGGATCAGCAAGGCACATGGACAGGCACAGGCAGACCCAAGACAAGTCTCAAGGATGAAAGCCTTTGCTTCAATGCAGTTCCCAAGCAAAGAGCAGGAGGGCCCCCATGAGGCTTCCCATAGCTCCTCTTCACACAGCTCTGTCCCCAGCACCCTGATCCAAGGCTACAGCTGCACCATATCAGAGCTGCAATGGAGGATGGGCAACCAAGCCCCAAGGAGCGGGGAAGAGGCTCTCGGTGTACTCAAAGCCCTGACAACAACATGCTTATTTCCAGATTTTCATTCAGTCCAGAAGGTATCAGTCTCTTAAAAGTAATCTTGTTAGAGACAAGACACAGCTGTTCAGGGCTAGGATGTTTACTGCAGCCCACTAAAGTCTGCAAAGCCATATGCTGTTTGATCCTCTGCTCCCTGGCTATTTACCAAGTCAGCGTCCAGAGGGGCAATAGGTTGCACTGTGCCAGAATGGCTGACAAACACCAGCCCTTCTGCTGGCTCCCTGAAAGCATCATAATTATATGGAATTACATTCTGCAATACTTAGTGATCCATCGTACCCTAGTGATCATTGCAGTGGTTCATCTGCACTTTCAGGTCTGAACTGCTGAGATTTTGAAAAGCAGCCATGCACAGAGCCAACAACAGCATCATTATGCCATAATAAATGCACCCATCCTGACAGCCACAGTGCCTCACTGAGTGTGATGCTCTTTTTGACTGACATAATGCCAGTGTGAACTAGACCTTTAAGATGCCCGTGGCCTGACATACACATAGTGATTTGCAGGAGAAAGTGAGGAGTGCGGTCAAACTGAAGGGCTCCAGAAGAGGACAGTCAGGTGACAAAATCAATTAGAGCAGCCTGACAAAAATGTTAGCCTTGGCCTCTAGTGGAAATTCTCTCTCCTTGCAACACCACCTTAACTACAGTCTGTGGCTATAGGTGGCGGTGTTCTGTCCAAGACTTCAAAATCCTTTACCACTCCCATGTAGGATATGTACTTGGTGTTTGTCTTTCCTTCATCCTGCTCCTTTCCAAGCCTCTCCCTTTCCTCTCCCCCATGAAGAAAATCTTTACTTCTGTAATTTTCCCTTCTTTTATTTAGCCTGTGAAAAGACAAGCCCTTCTCCAGTTGCTATATAAGAAAGACTAAGTGCTGAGTACTGTCCTTCTCTTCTAGATAAAACATACACAATTTTGGCTGACATGCAACAATACATGTAGAAAAGCTAATCCTTCTGACTGCTGTCAAATCAGTTCAGGACCCAGTCCATCACAGGACATGGAGAGATAACCACTATTGTTGAAATCCAGCACACTCCTAGAAATACAATGACCAGAAGGAAAGGCCCTTTACATTCAGTGCCCAGTTACTTTCAGCTATGGATCCATTTTAAGGATCATCTGCTTTTATCATCTGCTTTTATGTTCAGACCTGTTCCCTTCAGATAACATAATGAAGAAAGTGTATTCCACAGAAGACAAAAATTAAGACCAAAACAGCATTTTTGTTGTGGGGACCTCCTACTGGACCTGGTGTTTCGGGTCTTCATCCCACTGTTGATGCTTTCAGCACATCAGGTTGGTGTGAATGATGCCATAACTCACAATGAGTGTTACAGGTTTCTTGAAAGTTTGGTCAAAAGTTTCAGCTCCCCAGTTTTGTGAGCCTGCTGCTAACCAAGAAGATTGGGCCTGGAAGTGGCAGGAGATGAAGGGAGTAAGGATGAATCAATCCAATGAATCAAGGAGCCTGCAGGGCTGCTTTTTCAAAGACTGGCTTAGGGTGTCTTGTGCTGTGTGCCAGTTCTGTCTGTTAGAGCTCTGTCTCACCAGAGGTGCTTGAGTAGACCAACCCTTTCCGGTATTTAAAATTACAGAACATTGTGAAATAACCTCTTTGGCATAGATTAAGTTGTCCCAGGGCACATGGGCAGCAGTCAAACAGAACTGCATTTTAGGCAGTTTAGACAGAAGAAGTACATGTGAATTTTGTGGACAGTGATGCAGTGATTCATCTGGAGCAACAAGCATTTTTCAGAGAAAGCTCTGGAGGCACAGAGCCCCTTACAGGCATGTGGGGGATCGGGTCAGTCCCTGTACAGCCCGAGGTATTCTGGCTCTCATTACCTACAGCAATGTCATTTATTCTCACAGGTGGTACAGAGGGTCTTACCTGCGGGTTTCTGACTGCCTGGCAGGCACTGTATCACCTTCTGTTTTACAGTGGAACTAATTGTTCACCTCAGTGCAGCGCAGCCAAGAGCAGCTACAAACTGCAAAGCTCAGGCAGTGCCCTCCGTGAGCAAACACCCACTAATGGGGACTTCTCCTGTGCAAAAGGAGGCACATGTGAATACATATACACACACATCCCAGCTTGCATATAATGAATTTGTTAGAGCAGATGCCTGCGGACCTTTAAGGACAGCACCTAAATTTTCTTTATTATAGATGGTGTTTAGGGCCATGAGGTGCAACAACTAGCCCTATGCTGGCATAAACTGCTGGTATAATTGCCTGGTGATTTCAATGAAGATTTAAGTAAGCAAAACCCTCCATGTCTTAAACTAACACGAGGCAATGCATAAAGTCTGTAATTCTCATTATCTTCTCCTAGGTCATACTCCATCCCTTACTAATTGGCTCTATGGGCATCCCATTTTGAGTTACAATGTTTACAACCTTTTCTTGATAATCTAATGTGCTGACAGGTCAGACTCCAAATGCAAGATGTTTTTATTCCCATTTCTTCTGCATAATAAGTTCTGAACTGGAACCACACTTCCACCTATCTGCTAGTGCTTTTCTATGTCACTGGCTGCTACTGTTGTAACACAGGTGTGACTCGCCCACTGACATTTCCGCGTGACTCTTCTGCTTCACGGTATTCCTCATCACTAATTCAAGAGTTTCTTCAATACAGACATACAGTAGGTCTGTTTCAAGGCTCTTGGGTTACTTAGTTCTTGACATTACTGCTTTGGCAGCTCATGTTCACCTGGAGCCTTGTCATGACGTAGGGCTGCACAACCTCTGAAAATCCACTTTCCCAATTAATAATGCTCCCTCTGCTAATTTTTTTTGTTGTTGTTTAATGACCACCACAAGGATTAACACCTTCGTATGGCTATACTCATTATTTTGAGATTTTGTCGGCAGAAATCACGTCAGTCTTGCATTTTTAAGGTGCTTTTTTTTAATTTTTATTTTTTTTTAGGTTTATGTTAAGGCTCATGACCAGGAAAGCTTCAAGGATATGTGCAGCATTATACATTGTTCAGTTGAATGTGAAT
The DNA here is from genome assembly GCA_013400675.1 of Oxylabes madagascariensis. Taxonomy (NCBI): domain Eukaryota; kingdom Metazoa; phylum Chordata; class Aves; order Passeriformes; family Timaliidae; genus Oxylabes; species Oxylabes madagascariensis. The sequence goes on along the minus strand of VYZR01037682.1, from coordinate 10,685 downwards.
GATATAGGCTTCATTTCCTTCACCTATGCCAAGCTTTCAATAATTATCAACTTAAAGATATATGTGCCTTCTTAAAAACTGCAGCCACACAGGACCATACCTACTCGTGACAAAACCTTTGTCCTAGGACAAAGTATGTTACCTATAGACACAAAAGAAAATACCATGAATAAGCAGCACAGAGTGTAGTGTGCAAAAATACTGAGTGATTTGTACTCAGTATAGCAAAGAGAGGTTTTCAGGTGGATCAAAATAACCAAACCAAAAAAAACCCAAAAAACAACCACCCCCCTCAACAAAAGCAAAATTGTAAGTTTTGACTTGAAGATGCTGCATAAAAACTGAAACATCTTAAGGATGAAAATGACCCATGAAGAAAAGTCCATCTTTAATAGACAAACATAGCAGGTAGACAACTTTCAAAACCTCAGTGCTGAAAAAAAACATTTGGCATTGATGGGTTACAGAAGCAGCTGGACATGATGCACTAATGCAAATGGTCAGTGTTTTTTGCAGAGCAGCTGACCTCACCTGCAGGCAGAAGCTCTGAGTGCCAAGGCCTTGATGAGCACTGTCTTTAGTCCTGTTCATAGTTCATGTTCACCTTCTGGCCGTTTCTATGAGTGCTGGAACACAGAGTAAACAGGAGCACAATGCTCCCACCGCACTCGTTACTGGCACTCGAGGGCACTAGGTACTTGTAACAGCAATAATGAAATAGTGCTATTCTGTTAAAGTACTATTCCCTTTAAAAAGGCAGATAAGCAAACACTGAAACGTTCATATCAGTACCCAGCATTTTAGGGCAAATCATTAAAAATACAAAACAAAACCAAAACTCAAACAACAAACCGTCAAACATAAAAGAAACACAGGAAGGGTCTTTCACAAAGAATCATTAATGCTGGGAAAGACCACTAACAATGAGCCCAGCCATTAACTGAGCACTGCCAAGTCTGACACTAAACCATGCCCCTAAGCACACATTGCAGCTTTTCTGAACGCTTACAGGGACAGTGATTCCACCAGTTCCCTGGGCAGCATATTCCAATACTTCACCCTTTCTGTGAAGTTTTTCCTGATATCCCATCTAAACCTCCTGTGGCACAGCTTGAGGCCGTTTCCTACCATTTTGTTACTTGGTAGAAGAGGCCGACTCCCACCTGGCTACGAGCCCCTTACAGGGAGGTGTCGAGAGCGGGAAGGTCTCTCCTGAGCCTCCTCTTCCCCAGGGCAAACAGCCCCAGCTCCCACAGCTGCTCCTCATGTGACGTGCGCTCCAGAGCCTTNGCCGTCCCCGCCCCAGCTCCGCTCAGAGCCCGTCGGCGGCGGGCAGGGGCTTGTGCCGCCCCCGGTGCGCTCGGGGCCTGGCGCTGGGTCGCCCTGGAGAGGAGCTCCCGGCCCGGCCCGGCCCGTCCCGCCGGCCCTGCGGGGAGGGCCCGCACCCCTGTCCCGGGGCCACTCCGAGACCCCTCGGGATCGGCGGCGGCCTCCCCGCCTGCCCCGGGACCGGCCTCGCCCCGGGGCCTGGCGCCCGCCCGTACTGCTGGGGTTGTTAATTGCACTCTGCGGCCCTTCAGTGCGGAAGGCGCGATGAAAATAGCGGGGTTAAGGTAGGGTAAATGAGGCACACCTAAGGCTTGAACTCTGGTACCTGTGTTTTCTACTTATTCCCAGTCGTTGGGCACACAAGATCCATTTTGCAACAACGTGTTTCAACGAGTTGTGATTTTCAAATACCTACTGCAAACGCTTATTTGCTAGCCTAGAGGTGAGTTTGCATTGTAGGAAGTTTTTGTTTTGGTTTGGGGCTTTTTTCTTTGTTTTTTTGATTGTTTTGTTGAAGTGATTCACTTATTAGTGAACGCTGACTTTTTTTCCATAACTACTTGGAAAGTCTTTCACCAAACCTAAAGTTCAGTGCTAACTGCTAAAGCCCAAAGCAACATGCGCAAAATTATTTCCAATGATGTTTTGGGGGTATTTCTGTTTTACTGTTTACATAAGTGGTTGTCCTGGATTGTGGTTTCATATATGTCTAAGATGGAAAAGGTTAAAATGGGTATCATGTGATTTAGAATAAAACAGGATAATTTACTTAGAAGGGACTGAAGACAATCGTCTAGTCAAGTCGCTTGATGACTTCAGGGCTTACCAAATATTGGTATATTCTTAGGGCCTCTTAAATGCCTCCAAATAACTCTTAAACATTTGACTGGCTTGGGACATTGTCCACCGCCCTAGGAAACCTCTTCCAGTGCTTGACTGTGCCCTCAGTAAAGAAATCCTTCCTTATGTCCAGTTTGAACCCTCCCTGACGCAGCTTTGAACCATCGCTGTTCTTACTATCACTGGATCCCAGGTAGAAAAGATCAGCACTTCCCTCTCCACTTCCCCCACTCAGGAGGCTGTAGAAAGAGAGCAATGGGTTCTGCCCCTCGACCTCCTAGTCTCCAGTCGAGACAGGCCAAAGTCTTCAGCTGCTCCTCACAGGACATGCCATCAGCTTTGTTGCCCTTCTCCATTTTTAAGGACCTTCATGTAGTTTTCCAGTTGTGTGCACAGTAGTCCTGGTAAGGCCACACCAGTGCTGAATGCAGTGGGATAATCACCTCATTTAACCCCCTGTTGATATTGTGTTTATTGAGCCAGATTTTGCAGTGCTACTTTGTTGTAATAGTAACTAAATTACTAATTAAGTGTCCCTTGGTTTGCTTCTTGGATAAGTGTATCAAGATCCAAAAATACTGTTCTAAGTGGTTCTGGAGTGCACAATCCTGTGGTTCCTGCCTGTTGCTCAATTGAAATAAGCATAACTATTTCTGCTACTTTTTGTAACATTATTTTGGACTGTGACTTGAAACTTGCTCCTTAGACCTCTCTGAAAATGCAAAAGTCTTCCATAAAAGCAGTTTTATTTTCTTAGTTTGCTTTTCTTGCTTTCTATTGCCTATTCAAAAAATTTTCACAGTTTTCAGCTCTTGAGTTGTTTTAGTGCCTTTTCAGTTGAATGAGTGCCATTGGTAAATGGCTTTCAGGTTTTGGCAGTACAAATATGAGGTGCCTCTGAAACATATGTCCCTCTGCAGTGTTTACTGCCCTCCTTGGGGGTGTAGACTCTAGAATGGCTGTAAACACTTGTTATTCTTGCAGTCCTGTAGGGTGGGAGCCAGGGGTTGAAAGTTGATCAGGCAAGTAATGGGTTGACTATCAGGTCCACTGGAATTGTGCCTTGACCTAGTTGCATTGGGAAGAGTAGTATAAAAGGGAGGAAATAATGAATATGCTTTTGAGGAATGTGAGGCAGAGTGTAAAAAAAAGAAATAATGATTTGGAAATCTTGCTTAGCTGTGTTTATGCACTTTCAAAAAGAATAGTAACCTGAACATCCATGCTTCTGCTTTGCTGTTGCTCTTACTTAGAATTTTTCTCATATTATTAGATCATAGGTTTATTTAGCGCATCTATGAGTGGGCCTTCGGTGGTGTTTAATGTAGTATTATGTGTCTGACTACACTGGAGATTAAATAATGTTTTGTACCAAATTGGTTGTTACTATTGCTGTCACCTGATGTCAGAATGATAAGTTTTCTAGTACAAAACCAAAACTGAGTTAAAATCTGTCCTCACTGCAGAAGCACTGCATGGCACATCAAGTAAAAAAAAAAAGTTGTCTTTGCTTTACTGAAAATCTGCTAGCTTGTAAAATACTGCCTGTACTGATTGGATTTTACAGTAAGTTTCTTAAATCTTACAAAGTTAGAAGAGTTAAGGTAGACACTTGTTTATGTCAGTTTCTGCAACTAGTGTTTACCTTTTATGATTCTGAATTAAAAATTAAGTTATTTTTCAAGTAAAACGGTAATAAAGTGTAGTAAATACTGAACAGTAATTATATATCTATTCCCCTCCCCCAACCAGGTATTGTCAGAGTATTCTGTTATAAAATTGTCTGGGAGTTTGTAATGTTTGCCTTCAGTATATAAATTACATTTTTTTCAGCTTCTGAAAGGTAAAGTAGCCCTACCTAGTAAACATAACAGTGGTAGGTAAAGCTGGGAGCCTTTTTTTCTTTTCTTTCTTTCTTTTTTTTTTTCCGTTTTTTTTTTTTCTCCTTTTTTTTTTGATGATGGTGGTTTTTTATGAAAATGAGTAAAAGGCCCCTGTAGTTTGTGTACAGAATTGTGGTTTTTCTGAAGACAGATCTCTGCAGCTCTCATTGAAAGTCTGCATTTTTTGGTGCTAGTTTTTTTCGTTACGCGCTACACTGTTCCTTGGAATGAGATATTGGCTCCAGCTAGGAGAGAGATAAGGTGTTTGTATTACATGTCAGTGAAAAAGATATTCTGTTTTGGAACAGAATTTCTGTGTTAACTTATTATTTAATTATCAAACATGAGGAGGAAGGCCAAGCGGCAGAATTACATTTTTGTATTGTTATTGTTACATTGTTATGTAACGTATATAGTTACATATAGTTACTTAATGAATTTCAAAACCAGTTTTCCAGTGTTTTTATGAAAATATGGACCTTAATGAAGCATGAATTAGTGAATCCAGTTGTATTATTAGAGGTGAAGTCCAGAAGAACTGCAGAATAGATGCCCTTATGTAAACAATGAGTTGCAAAGCACTTCTTACTGGCTTGCAACAGAATTTTTTGTGGTTTGTTTTTTGTTTTTGTTTGTTTGTTGTTTTAAATTTCCTGGGTGGCATTTAATAAGAGAATATGACAAGCCAAGACGTCTAGAGTGTTCCTAGATCTTTGCAGAACTTGGGAATTTATTACATAGAAATGCCAACATATTGTCATAAATGAGCGATATGCCCTGGCCTACAGCAGGTTTAGCCTGTGGTTCACTGATCTGGCGTCTGGTGATTGATCTCTATGGTAAAGCAAGAGGTGCAAACTGGATAAGTAAAGATTTTTTTTAGTACAGCTAAATGTACTTGTGAGTTCTTTGTCAGCTAGTACAGATTTTTTTATTGCAGTGTGTGATGCCATAAAGATTAGTAACTCTATGGCAAAAAAATACAGTCTTGTAAAACATAATGTATTTTGAAGATTATGTAAACAATGTTGTGGCTATGAAAAATTACTCCCAGAGAAGAAGAGGAAATGGAATTGTACTAGTTGATTGGAAACAATACTGCTTAACAGTCCCTGAGAAAACCTTTATATTAATGTCATTGTGGTTGTATATTCTTTGTTAGTGAAAAATATGGAGTTGAAGTACAACAAACTTTTAAACTGAGTTTTTTGTATTTCAGCAAGTGACCTGCTGCGTACTGGGTAACTCTGGGTTTAAGATTGGTTTGTTTGCATGTGTCCTCTTGTAGGACTAATCATCTGATATGTTCCAAGCTCTAAAGCAAAAGTAGGTGTTTGCCTGGAAGCACAAAGAAGGTCTTAAAGGCATGATTCTAACACCGTTTTCTAAGAGCACAGCAGGCATTTGGCAATGTAGTCAGTTCCAGAGTTCTGCAAGATGATCTGCTTTTCCCTCATGTTTCTTTGCTATTCCAATAAAATGTTTTTGGAAATCACAGCTGAATTCGGTTCCTGCTTATTGAACAAGCTCAGGCAGGAGACAAGATTTTCCTTAGATACAAGCATAACACACATATTGTGTTTCACAAGAGAGATGCATCTGTTTTGAGATTCTTGAGACTTCTTTTGTGATGTGCAAAATCTTGTGAAGTTTGGTTGGTACCATGAAATCTCAAAATGCCAGTACAAAATAAAATGCCACATCATTGCATTTTTTATTTGTTCAGGTGTATCCCTTACTGGCTTATCTAATCAGTTTGGATTCTTGCTGGGTTGCAAGTAATGGCTAGTTAGAACCTGAATTCTTCATGTCATTTTCACTTTGGAGGAGTGCAAAAGGTCCAGCATTTTGCATCCTGTTAAGGGAAGCAATCCCAAGAAACTAATTCAGATACTATTTTTTTTTCTCTTCTTTTTAAAGAAGATGCTAAGTGTTTGAAAAATAACTGTTACTAGCTGGAATTGTTACAACTACAAGAAACAAATTTAGGGCTATAATTAAAAGGTGAAAAGGAGGATGGGTAAAATAAGGAGATGGAAGGAGGTAGGGGACTAACATGTTTGGAACACATCAGTTTGCAGAAGAGCAAATTGAAGGGGGTGAACCTGGTGATGTTTATATAATCTTCAGGCAGGACATAAAATGAAAGTATATCTCTTACTCACCAAATCCTACACAGTTATTGCTCACTGAATGCTGCAACTCTAGAATTGGAAAGCACTTACTGAACTCCGTAGCAGATTGGTTTAAAAGTGGGTAAAATTTTTGACTAAGGACCTCAATCAAACCTTATTTGCCAAAGATAAATTGTTATCCTGTGGGTTAGTATGGTTGGTTAAAAGATGAGAACCTAGATTGATAAATGATTGCTTCATGTTGGAGCAATGTTACCATTAGGTTTCTGCTAGGATTAAGGGTTCATTATATTAAAAAATGTTCTTAAGGAGTGACAGTACTGTGGTACCTTTGCAGTTTGTTGATCTTTGGGGATTGGTAAAATCTGAACTAATTGTGTACTTGCAGTAAACTCTTCCAAAGCTGTTGTCCAGTTCTTTCACGTGCAAGTGTAGTTCAGTTCTGGTGAATGCCAATTGATATTATGATGCTTTTACAGGGGAAAATGTTGCAAACCTATCTACACAAGGATGAGCTCTAAATTTGCTCCTGTTACATACATACATACATACATACATACATACATACATACATACATACATTGGAAGGACAGTGGTCAGACAGCTGTTGGGAATTGTTCACAAAGAATTAAATCATTGTTAGTTCATTATGTTCATCAGTGGTGTGTCAAAATCATTAACAGTGTGTGTTAATGTAATCATCCCAGCACAGCAAGGGTTTCATAGACTCTGAAAAAGTGGATGAGAGGTGTGGAAGATACTTCGTGCTGCGAAGGTGAGGATCTTTACTCTGAGAAACAGAACAATAGAGGGAGAGATGATAGAGATCTATAAAATCCATAGATCGTAAAGAAATGATAAATAGAAAGCAAAAGTAGCTGTTTTTCTTAGGACAAGAATTAGGCCGCATGGTGAATTAAACTTCCTACCTGATGAAAATCAAAGTAGCTTGTCAAGCAACGTGTAATTAAATTGTGGAACTTATTTGCCACATGATATTGTGGGGCAGAAAAAGTGTGAATGAGTTAAAACTGTAATTAGGCAAAACCAGGTGGGATAATTGCACTGAGCAGTGAACTCTACAGTGAAGTTGGACTACCAGCTCTAAAATGGCTGATAGCCAGAAATTGCTCTGGACACTTATGTCTGGATATTTGCTGTGGTTTGCCTTCTTGACCTGGATCATCTGCCTCTGGTCACCCTTGACAAAAATGGAACCATGTTAGAGAGCCCTAGACTGCATAAGTTAAAACACCATTTATGTTCTCATTTTTTATATTGTTAGGTAAGTGTCCTCACACCGTAGTTCTGAAGAAAGGATTTTCTCCCCTTAATTGGAGATGGAAGAGGGAGTGAGGATGTGGAGAG
>VYZR01037677.1:0-18392 GCA_013400675.1 Oxylabes madagascariensis | reverse complement strand
TTTTTTTAATTCTAGATGAGCTACTTTGGTTTGCTTTTAGATATTTCTAAATTGAGGTACATTTCTAAGGTTCTCTCACTAGAAATGATTCTCTCCATCTCATCTTAAGACAGGGACAGTACTCTGCCCTTACTAAATGTGAAGGGCACAGGGCAAAAAGCCCAGGGTTCTGGAAATGAGCATGTTTGCAGGAGTGGTTCTTTGTGGGTAAATTTCTCAGATGTTGAGAATGGAATGAGTTGATTTTTTCAGGCAGCACTGTTAGTTTTGAAAACAGTTCCCTGCTTCCACAGGCGAGGCTGGAGAGGCTTCTCCATCCTGTGGCCAGGTACAGTGGAATTCAACACTCCCTGCCCTAAAGAGGACTCTGCTTTCCAGTGTTCCCCAAAAACAGCTTTAGTCTTTAAATTGATACAGTTTAAAAGGTTTTAAATGGTGCTGTTTGTTCTACCTCACTGTGCAAAAATAATTTTGTTTTGCTTTCTGAGCTACGGAGCTGAGAGGAAAAGTTCTATTGGTGAGGGAGAGAAACTTTCCCTGTTAAATCTGAGCCCTCCAGCCCAGGCTGGGTGTGTGGCTGGGGGCAGGGGCTTTCAAACATCTGCTGGAACTCAGCCCCTCTCTGAGCCCGGCCACGGGCACCCGCTGACAAACAATGAACGGCTGAAGGATAACAATGAGTCAGGTGGAAAAAGGAAATTGTTTTTTTGACAATCTGCTGTTGGGCAGGGGAGGGGAGGCAAAAGACCCTGTAAGAATGAAATGCCTGGGAGAAAGGGGATAAGTTAACATTAAATGGGCATGTGGTGACAGGGAGGGAAATGGTGGGACAGCTGGAAATGCAGCAGGAGCCCGGAGAAAATCGATACGAGATAAGCGTTCCAGGGGTAGTGCTGTTCATCAGGTGACAAAGTTAAAGGCAGCGAGACACTAAAAGTGAGAAAATATCACTGACCCCCCGCAGTATTGATCAAACAGCTGAGACACTCAAGGCCAAAGTCACTAATAAAGTGAGACGTATCAGCAAGGAGCCCATGAGAGCAGATGAGTTGGCTTCCGAAGGTCTTAAAAATAAAAATAAAACATATCTGCAAAAGTTCTTGTTAACCATCTTCTTTGTCTTGTTAAGTGCAAAGGAGACAAAGCAGCTTTGTTGGGAGGCACAGAGGGGAGGCATGAGGTTTGCTGTGCTGTTTGAAAACTGAGTGGATTTTGTATGGAGAGGAAAAAAAAGGAGCCTGTGATGCTGGGGAGGGACAGCAGCTCTGCCAGGACACCTGCAGCAGCCACCTGAGCTTTGGGTCATGGTCCAAGCCCTAAATGGGTCAGTCTGGTCACCTGAGCAGCTGTGGTGACCCCTGTGCACACCTGCCTCAGCACCCCCAAAGCACGAGCCTTGAATCAGCTCTCACAGGGAAGATCAGGTGATTTGTGCTCCTTGGTTTTCTCTAACTGCACGTGACTGAGGGAGGCAGGTGAAGACAGGCCTCTGCCGGGACACAGGCACTTCAAATAGGATCAATCATTAAATTAACAGGAGTTATTTCCTCTCTCCTCCCCCTTCAAATGCCTGAAATTGTGCCTGGAGGATTTGATGCTCATTTCCTGTTTGAAATAGGCTCAGATCAGCTTGTTGTGCTGGTGTAGGCACAACCTGCAGCTATCCTTCACCATCTCATGAACTAAAACTTGCCCCAGAGCTGGATAAGAGGGTGTTTGGGCACTGCTGTGTGTTGGGAACTGTACAAATGTTCCAACCCCAAGACACTTCAAAAAGACTTTTTATGGTGAGAGGACAGAGTGAAAGGAGAGAGGTAAGGAGTTGCAAAGAGAGCAAATGTGTTTAAAAGTGTTGCCTGGATAAGGCACCAGAAGAGATGAATGAGGCTGTGTGGTTGGCTTCAGGGGGAATGGAATAACTTTCTTTTTGAGTCTTGATGTTGCATGTTAAATAAGAACCCCCCTCTCCTCTCTTCCTGGAATTAAAGAGATCAGGAGAGCCTTTTCACCTCCCCTGTTTTTGGTGGGTGAGGTTCCTGAATGGTTGTTCTCTGCTGGGAAATACCTGATTTAAAGATTTGACACAGGTCCAGCTAGTCCCTTGCAGGTGTGTGGATTCTGAGTGAATAATTCTTCGATATGTGCATCTGTGCAATGAAAAACTAGCACATTAGAGTAGTTCCTTTTGTTTACTGTTTTTATCTTCTAGCAAAATCTTTGCTCTTTCACACGCTTCAGAAATAGGTGAGTTAGGAACTAGATGTTCTGCCTGACCTCTTCAATGCTGAAATGCCCTTTTATTCCAGTTCTGAGTGTGTCTAGGAAGGGCACTGTCCCAGAACTAGTCAGAAACAACAGAGAGGGTCTAGGTTATTTTGTTGAGCTATTTTAGTTATCCCAGCATTTGCACCATTATCTGCTATATGAACTTTTATCTTTGTGCACTTTCACCTGCCTCTACTGTGGCTGAATGCTGGGAAAGCAGAGCTACTTGGGAAAGAAAAGGAAAAACTCCACCCTTTTGTTAGTTTTTTATGAAAGATAACTTCCCCTGGCTCTTGTCTTTCCTCTGGCTTTTGCCCCTCTCCCTCGTGGAGCAAAGCAGGGAAGGAAGGTGAAATAAATACTGCCCTGCTAACTGAAGGTGGACGTGAGATCCCTGTAGAGGTGATGATGTAGTGCCCTGAATGAATGTGTGCTGTGAGGAACTTGAGCACAGGAACCGCCAGGTCCCCCAAAGGAGGTGTTTTTGGGGGAAAAGGAGAGCCCACAAAGGAAGCTGACGGAGGAGGAGGGATTTATGTAGCTCAGCTGTAGGGAATAGGGGTTAAAGGAATTGCTGGATTCATCAGGTTTCTGTGATAGTAGAAAGAACTGCACTTTAAATTCCTGTTTGAAGACCCTAAATCCAGAGGACTGGTTTGGTTTTGCTTTGTTTGTTTGTTTGGTGCGTTGTTTTTTTTATGTGTTTTTTTTTCATGGGTAGGGTTACCATTGGAAATGTTTTGCAAAATTTAACTGGGACCTTGGCCATTTTACAGACAGCAAGGTCAGATCAGCCAGCAAAGCGAGATTAATTTAATTAAATCAATATGTGATTGCTAAGCCTCGTAATAAAATCTTGAATAAGAACTTTGGAGAGAAAAATAGATTACATTTGCAGGGTATAAAATGGAACATGAAATGTTCATGAAATACTTTTGCAAAGGTTTAGAAAATGATTGACTTCTTCCTCTCCCCATTTCCCCATCCCTTCATGTGATAGAAAAACTGGTAACCTGTTCTGGGATCTTTCTTTTGCTGTTGGGTCTTCCAGCCTTACAAGTTTGAATATGTAGTGGGAAAAAGAGGAAAACCCCGCTGCAACCCTTTGCACCTCTGTCCCTTCAGAAAGATACAATTGTGCTTCTTTTGGTGTTTTCAGATGTTTTCTTCCAACCAGATTTCGGTACCTAAGTCCAGAGCAATGCTCAAGATTTTTAAAAGCTCAGTGATCTTGGGCATGTGACTGTGGGGTGCACAGGTATTTCTTGCACACCTTGTTGAGTTTTTATTTAACAGGCCACTGAGCCTGTTAAATTCACTGTTTCTTACAGTGAATAGACAGCTGGATGAGAAGGAAGATGCTGGGCCTGGGTCAAAACCAGAGGGGTTCCTACCCCAGGGTAACACAACTTTGTTCTGGTGGTATCTCAAGCAGAAGCTTTGGAGGAAGTTTGGAAACCAGCACAGCCAAACCCAGTGAGACCGAATTGTTTTCCACAGTGAAAACAACCCCTCTCACAGCCCCTGCCCTGCCTCCCCTCCCCTCTGGAGGTGTTCTCTGTGCTCCCTGTAACACCCTGACCTCTGAGAACCACAAACCTACCCCAGGGGGGCCTCTGGGGCACTGTGCTGGGGATTTGCTTGGGCAGGGTTGGGAAGCAGTTCTGTTCTTTGTCCTCTGACAGAATAGTCCAGGATTATTGAAATTCATGGTGGGTAGGCATCAAAAGAGCATTTCTTTCCCTTGAGCAGCTTGTTCTGTTAACTGCTAAACCTTGTAAAGCAAAGCCATCCTTTCCTCTGGGGACAGGAAGGGTTTTGAAGATCTGTTAAAGTGAAGGTGTATTGTCTCTCACAATCAAAAATCAACATGCTCAAGCATGAGATCTGCTTGTACTTGACCATTCCTTGGTGAATGAATTGGAAGGCTGTTGGCTGAATTTTCCAGCCATTCCAGCTCGTGGCTGAGCATCTTTGCCCTCCCCCATGCCTGGCTTGCAGTCTGGTCCTGGTTCAGAGAACTCTGGGACCAGGTTTAACCTGCCCCTTCAGCTTCTTGATCTGGGAAGGAAAGAAACAAAAGATCTCAGCTCTGAAATGCCCCAGCTCAAGCCAATCCCAGGGCACGCGACGGTAACGGCCAATTATGATGGGATTATAAAAGATGGCATTACAGCACTGGAAGTATTGATTGAACCTTTAGCCATAGAGACATTGAGAGAGAGAGCAGCAATGAGTGGGAGATCAATATATGCATCTTTAGGCCTATTTATCTCTGGGTGATTTTTCCATTCCCCTTCCTGTTCGATATGGCATAATTTACCTTCATAAAGTGTTCAGCGTCAGGGGTCCATTATCAGAGTAATCAGTTTTGATTAGTAGAGAAAGGGTACAAAATTGTTTAGCCTCTAGATAGAACTGTGAAGAGTGAGTAAACTATGCTTGACAGCACCTAATGCAGTTAGAATGTAGACTTAATTTGATTCCAATTCTTTATGGCTTTCCATGATTTCAAGCATCTATTGGTTTGTTAGAAAAATATAATAGGAAATGGGCTGTGGCAGGTGGGAGGGGAGAGGGAGGAGAGAGATAATTTAAGTTTGCAGGATGCAATTTTCCTCAATATAAACATTCTAATGCAATTTGATGCCTGTTGTGTTTTGGTGCGCCTGGCAGGAGCTTTTATTTTTCAGATTTATTTTTGGCACTTTGAGGATACTCAGGGGGTGACCCAGTCTGGGTGGTTGGATGTTTATTCCCAGTGCCACCAGCTGAGCCTCAGAAACTCTGACCTGCAGTTCAGAGCTGGGAGCCAGGGCTCTTGTCTTTCCTTCCTAGCTCTTTTCCTTGAATGGTGCTGCAGCATTGTCCTCCTCCTGACTTGTGTTTGCCCCTTTCAAAGTGGAGTGGAGAACGCTGTAAAAGGCATTCATGGTGGCAGAGGTCTTGGAGATCCTCTAGTGAAGGGGCTGTCCTGCTTTGAGGTCAATCATTGATCAGAGGGGATATTCACGCTCCTGAACACACTGTGAGTGTCTGGGAAGAGCCAGCTGGGGTTTTGGGCAATGACTTCACTCTGCTCCAGCTCTCAGGACAACAGCAGAGCAGTGTGCTAGAAAGGATCAGCTGTTTTCCCAAACCTTTCCAATCAGCTGGCCTGAATTCTCAGTGGTGCCTGAGGCAGCTGGTCCACAACAATTCCACCTCTGCCAGGTGGGCACAGGGGTCAGTCAGGCAACAGCATGACAGGAGAGGGGTGGGGACAGTCCCTTCAGGGGGCTGACTCCTGCACGTCCCTGGTTGTGGTGGGAAGTGATGCTCAGGGCTCCCATCACACCAGGGTGCAGAGTTTAGTCCTAATGCTCATCCCAAAAGGAGAAATCCTCATCCCTGCTGCCTCTGCTCTTCCCTTACAGCGAACTGACACGAGGATTTAACCTCAGCCCTGAGTTGGGCCAATACTAACCTGTGGAGAGGCAGGAGCTGTGGGAGCAGAGGTGAAGGTAAAACTGGTGATAAAACCTGAGTGTGCCAACACCCATTGCATTTAGCTGAGGCTTTTTAAACTCTTCCCAGACACCCATCTTGTTCTAAATCCTCCCCCAGTTTTTTCCCCCTCTGTCTCCTTTTATATTTTCCTTGCTTCTCCAGAGAAGTTGAGCAGTTGGAAGAAAACCAAACACAATTCTCGAAGTTGGCCAATGAAGTCCAACAAAGGACCAGCCTGGATCTTGCACCCCAAAGGGAAGCTGAGCCTCTGGAGCTCACACCCAGCTGGCACCTCTGCCTCTGCCCACCTGTGAGGGTCCCTGGCCCCAGGGGAATTATCAGTAACACTCTGCAGGACATATTTATTTTTCTAGTTTTATCTATAAAATCAAAGCTGCACAAACCCATTTGAGGAATAGGATCTCCAGTCACTGATCCTGTAGTGTTTGGTTTATACCCTCTAGTGACCAGGGCTTTTAATACCTTTTAACACTGAAATGGAGACAGTGTTGCTTGTTTCTGTGCTTTTACTGAGTCTTGGGATATTTGGGCTTGTGTTTATTACTCCAGCTCCTGGAGGCAAGGGAGTGCAAGAGAATCTTGGCTTTTGTTTTAAGCATTTCTAGTAATTGTGGTTTGTGAGAATGGCTTTAAATTGTGATCTGGCTCCACTGTAAAGATGCAGGGACTAGAAGACAAATAAAAACCAAAGTTAAAAGCACAACAACCCCAATTAATTTTTGAGCTACTTATGTTCTTTTTTTTTGAGGGTGGACAATCTACTCACACATGTCTATATATCGTTATATATATGGAGGTGTTTACTTCTATTTTCTTTTTTTTTCATTTGGAAAGTTGTGTGTAATGCAAAGAATTGGCAAGCAGCTACCATCCACTACAACAAAAATATCTGCAACTCCTTTCCTCCTGTGCTGCTTCACTTGCTCCACATCCAATGCAAGCCAAAGCAGCTGAAGGCTGGCCTTGGAAATGACTTTTCACGGCAAATTCATGTCCAGTTGGAAGTGACTGCAAGAACTTTTGCTACTGGAATTGAGGAAATGCACCTCGGGGTCTAAAGGGATGAGCAACAGGTGATGAGACCTTGAGTGGTTTGGATATGAAGGTGGTTGGATGACGATTGTGGTCAAGAAAGAACTGTTATTATCCAAAAAGTCTTAACTGAGCTGGTTTTGGGGTTGTTTGTTTTCTTTCAGACATGAAAATGGTATAACTTAATTTTTCTGTCTCTGTTATTTTTGTTTTTGCAAAAATAGTAACCATGTTACGCTTTGTATGGACAATCAGAGGTAGCTGAAGCCTTGCTGTGTGTTAGAGTAGCCTGCTGGGTTGTAAATACTTGTGAAGAAAACAGAACTGGTGCAGTTAATTGTTGACAGGAATTTCTCTGGGAACTGTTTCCGTTCACAGAACTGCAGTTATCCTCTTCCACTTGGTGAGAAAGCTGTGGTACCTGCCATCTCTCCAGAACAGTTTTTGATCTCTAAAGTTTTTGGTTTCTAAAGAGAAGCAGGCTGAACTTGGGGGGTATTGCTGGAATGGGACTTTTCCCACCACCTTTTATCCGTTCTCTAGCAGCTGGCCTTGCCCCACCATGTAAATGGGAGAATTTTGTGGTGAACATTAACTCTGCTTTTGCAGACCTCTGTCAGAAACTTCAGCCTGTGTGTGGATGGGCCAGAAGTACTAAAATAAAATTTCGGAGCAAATAAGAAGGATTTCTATGCCTGGGTTTTTGGTCCAGAGCCCAGGAGAACCCTTAAACACATGTGCAATCTGAGGGAAGTGTGTAACATCTTAAGTGAATTTGTTTCAGCTGTGTTCACGCCTCTCTCTCAAGTACTTCCCATGAAAATTGGGACTATAAAACCCTGCTGGTATGAAAGTTTTTTCTTCTATAAAGTTTAAAGTTGTGTGCAGCAATATTCCATACCCCAAACTAATAGTTTGCATGTGCGAACCAAAGTATTAAGTTCACAGTTTTTGAGCAAAGCCAACGTTTATTACGTGACACATCCAGTGTGTCACTTACCTGTTCAGTCACAAAGCTGCCTCATATGTTGTGGAACTGGGATCTGTGGAGTGGCAAGAGTGGCTGCTGCAAAGGGGTTAAATTAATCAAGTTGTTTGAATGGGATAAATTATTAGCTGATCAAAATATACAGTTCATTTTTGTAACAAAGTGAGGTGGATGGCTTGCTTATCTCAGTGTCCACGTGCGTGCATTCCTGGTCTTTCAGGAAATTAACCTGCAGTGCAAATTCACAGATTTCCTTTCTTTAGACTAGCATAATTCAGATTTCTGGCCATGAAAGTGATTCCAGACAAAGCCTAAGAAAATGGATCCTGTTTAATATCTGAAAGTCCTCAGCTGTACTTGGGAAGGGGTCACCACGTGTTCTGTCAGCAGAGCCACCAGGCTTTAAGCAGACACATATATCTGGGGCTGCATGATTTAAAGGGGTAACATTTTTCAGTAGTTAAAAGATGCCAGCTGGGTAAATAAACCCAGACCATCGTGTATGAGTCCTCCTGCCTCCCAAAGTTCATTAGTGATAACAAGACTCTTGGCATTTGGATAATAAATCCACGCTCTGGGGGCTGCTGTGTGCAGGTTGAGGAGCTCAGATGGTGACATTAATGGTGCAAATACAGTAACATTTGAAAAGAAACCTCTTGCAGGGGAGAGGAGGGAGCAGGAAAGGGCAGCCAAGTGTTGGAGCACTGGGGGGATTTCATCCTTGCAGAGCACCCACCACATGCTGCTGGTGGTTTCTGTGTCAGCCCTTTGAGCCAGCACAGAGAAGAGAGTGTTTGAGAGGCAGGGAATGGGGATGTTCCCTGCCTGAGCTGTTCCTTTATCTGACCTCATCACCTTCAAGTGATTTGCTGTGCACACAGTTACCTGCCTGTGTGCATGAGCTCTGGGTGTATGTCTATAATCCCAAAATACTTCTTGAAAATCCATGCAGGGGAATGCTAAAAACCTCCAGGAAAACAGTGGCAGACTGTGAGATACTCTGGACCTCACTGAGGCAGGGACTACTTGTGATTTTTGGTAATAACCTCCTTTTTGTTGCTTTAGTACTGATTACCAACTCCTCCATTAGATACTGAAACTGTGTGCATCTACAATCTGGGCTGATCTGATAACACCTGGCTCTGCACCAGTGTTCTCCTTGGGCAGCAGAGAAAAAAAAACAAAAACAAATGTCATTTTGAAACTTTCTTTAGTGAGAGAAGGGAGGGAATCGGGTGTGGGCTGAAAAGAGTGGGGGAACCAACACTGCCCTGCCAGGGCTCCTCACAGGTCAGTGCTGGCTCTGTGTTTAAAGCCAGCTCTCCCAGCTTTGCTAAGAATTGTGAAAATGTCTTTAAATTTAAACTTTTATTGTTCTGGGCTTTAATTTTTATTGTTCTGGAGAGCAAGAAACATGCTAGCACAGACTGATTTGTTTTCAGACATGAGAAATGGTGAATTTACCTCTAAAATGCTCCAAACTGCTTTATCTCAGGAAAATGTTAATTGTTTGAAAGCTTCATGCTCTTGTACAAGGAGCTTTATTGGGGTTCATCTGTAATTTAGCAAATGTTAAAACCAAAATCCTCAATCCAAAATCAAAACCATCTAAACATCATGATAAAAAGAGCAAAACAATGGGTGACTGAATCTCTTCTTTGCTTAGAAATAGTCACAAAATAGCTCTCCTCTGCCTGCTAGCTGGACAAGGATTTTGCCATGACAGGATTGAAAGTTTGGGAGGGCCAGAAGCTTGGTTTACTGCAGGCAAAGGAGATGCTTTGATTAATTGCTCTGGAGTGTTTGTCGAGTACCTGGGAGGATATCAGCTTCACGTGGACTCATCTTCTGTGGGCAATAGTCAGCTTTTTGACTTGTATCACACAGAATTAATTAATTATAAAAACTGTGTCTTTTCCTTGCTGATTTTTAGACCAAGTGTAATCAGCAGAATGGATGGCAATTCACACACAAGCTAACACTGTAGGCCTCCCCCCAGTTTAAAAGTCACTTTTGGCAAAAGCAACCCATGGCAAGTGTGATCTGCTCTCTGATCAGGTTACAGCTGAGGAAGGAGCCTCAATTAAGTTTTCATCTCATAGGACTACAGTGGAAAATAGAATCAAAATTAGCAGATAAATGAATAAAACCTCAAGGACAATGACAAAATAAACACGTCTGCTAAACAATTTGGTACAAGGAAAATCTGGCACCTCTTGTTTAAGGAGAAAATGTGAGGAGGGAGTGTGTGCAGTCCTGAAGTGGCTGGGGAGAAGCTCTGGCAGAGGTAGGTGTGGTGCTTCTCAGCCTCGTTTGGTGCTGGACGTGGCAATGCTGGGTTAATGGCTGGACTTGGTGCTCTCAACAGGTCCTTTCCAATCTTAATGATTTTGTGATTCCAAGCTGGTTGGAAATGTCAAACACCAGATTCTCTGTCTAAATAATCTTAAACTGTGCACAGCAGAATGTGTTTTCTCAGCCTGCTCTGAGTGATCCATCTCTTGCTGCCCCTCTGACCCCTAGGGTGGAGCTGGCTCCAATGCTCTGCTGCCCATGGCAATGCTGGAATGGCCAACACGAGCCCAAATCACACAGCTCAGGAGACAAGGAGGTGGGTGCAGTGCTCTGCCTTTGCTTGGTGAGGTGCCAGGACATTCCCTCCTTCTTGTCCTCGCTGGTTTACATGGGAATTGGAAAAATGCTAAGAATAGGTCCTTTCTTGTCAAGGATGGTGTGTGTTCAGGCTGGTGTTCAGGGCCCTTTCCAGAGGCAGTGCTGCTGTAGGACAGTTACTGCATTTCCTGAGGTTATGATCCCACATTTGGAGTTATCCCCAGACCATCAGCCTGTAATCAGCCCACGTTCAGCAGGTCCAGAGCCCCTCTCAGGAGCTCTTGGCAGGGTTTGGAAGGACCCACGAGAAGTTAGGGTGTTATGGGCCAGAAGCAAATGGCAGGATGTGCCCTTTATTTCTGAGGACTGAGGAGAGTAAGGGGGCTCATAAAAATAAATGTATTTAATAGCACAGAACAAAACAACAAATTGAAATTGTGCTGAAATCCAATTCTGGGATTTTATAATCCACAGAAACTTATTAACTTCAGAGACCTGTGCAAGCTGGGGGAAAAGAAGTGAGCATTCCACTCCATCCCCAAAACAGAGAGAATTTAGAGCACTTTTATGGTGCATTTTAGGACAATGACCCGGGCAATGTGTTCTGCTACTTTGCTTGCCTCATAAAACCCAGTTTATACAGTCCTGGAATCAATCCTGTTCTCTTTGGGGCTTTCCAGAGCAGGGACTGCCAGCAGAAGCACTTTGTGATATAGAGTTGAAGTGTCAATGAGCCATCGTGCTCACCTCTGTGATCAATAGGAAAGGGATATTTAGACATAAATAACCCTTGCTGTGGCATGGGCAGAGCCTCTCCCTGCAGCCCAAGGCTTGAGGGAACTTCTCTGCTCTCCAGGACCTGATTTTTTAAAAGTTTGCTTACACTAGGTAGCACAGCTGAAACAAGAGAGATCCCCCCAAAATACTCTGAAAAAAGGGAAGTGAAGATGACACTCCCAGCATATTTTACTTGACTGTGCCAGGGATCTCCACTTCCTGGCGCTGAATTTTCTGTAGCAGTGTTTGAATTTCATTGTGTATCCATCCCCCCAACAATCTTTTGTTTGGAAATACCAAATGAATTTTTCATTGCTTTATACATCCCACTGCATTCCTAAAAATCATTTCATTTTTTCAAGGAATAAACCTCCTTTCCCTGTTTCCAGATCTAGTTCTGAATCTGTGTTTTAATGAGGTTTCCCAGCTCCCCATTCCAGAGCAAAATGGGGCAAACTGTTCAAAGGTTGCAGGGTGGGAAGGAGCTGAATATTGCACAATTTGAGGTGAGGGAAAAGTGTGATTCCTCAAGGCAAATCCCTCACTTGCTCCTCGTGTCTTCACTCTGCGTTTTTTGAAGTCTGCTTGCTTTTCCTGTGAGCTTCTGGAGAAGCCTAAGGAGGAAAACATCTGGGGCTTAAGGAGAGGTTTGACTTAAAGAAGACGAGAAAATGGGTTTGGGAGAATTAACTCTATTTCTGCCACACAAATAGACCAATTTCTGGGTTAACACTTGAACACTTACTTATTTTAGCCAAAGGTGTTTGCTTGTAGTTAACATTTCTGCAGTTTCCATGAGTATTTAGCCCTAAAGAGCAACCTCTCTTGACATTTCTTCCTGCAATGACACAGTAATGGCATTGTGGCTACAGCTGTCACTGTCCCTCCAGCCGGTGTGCACGTTGCCACAGCAGAGGGAGAGGAGAAAAATCGGAATTCAAGTCCTGTCTGAAAAGTAAAAGGGACAAATTAGTTTCTTGTCACTGCGCCGCAATAAATACATTGTCATTTTTATACCCCAGTGAATCATATTCTCCATTTCCCCCGTAACTATTATACAGTCTGCTGGCAGTACATCATTTTTTGGTAATTTTATTTTCACCAATTGTTTTATGAAATTTTTGAGTTTTATGGACACTAAAACAAATCTAGCCTGTGTGTATTATAGCCCTTTAAATCACCGGCAGGAAATCTCAAGGTTCCTCCAGACTGTGAGAGAAAGAAGCTTTAGGAA
The DNA here is from genome assembly GCA_013400675.1 of Oxylabes madagascariensis. Taxonomy (NCBI): domain Eukaryota; kingdom Metazoa; phylum Chordata; class Aves; order Passeriformes; family Timaliidae; genus Oxylabes; species Oxylabes madagascariensis. The sequence continues at coordinate 5,973 of VYZR01037677.1, read as the reverse complement.
AGAAAGATTGCTCCTAGCTTATAAACTGAGCAAAAACCCGGAGATAAGTTTGTAAAAGGGACATACATCATCACTGGCAAAAAGCAGGACGTAAAACAACATCTCTGCGCTCAGCTCCCTTAAGAATAAAAATGGATTTTTATTTAGCAGAAACACTAAAGTAGTTGGGGAAAGGAACACACAAGCTTTTCCATGCTTTCTTAACCACAACAATCCTTATTTCCAGCAGAGCTGCAGTGTCAGGCACTGCCTTGGTTAAACTGGGGTTAGTTGTAGTCACAAACCAGAGGGAAATTGGAAGAAACCCAGAATTCTAAGCTGAATTTTGGCAGTGCTTGCCCGAATTTGACCCTCCTGGCGCTGAGGAAGTGGTGCCACCAGGGCATGGAGAAAGGGATTATCCAGGTTTTCCTCTTCTTATCCATCACCTTTGTTAATGTCTCCATGGCTAAACCATCTGGACTGGTTTTTTGAGAAGGTTTTGCTGCTGGCACAAAGTTTCAGATGGCTTAAATCAACACTGAGTTGAGGTATGATAAAAACTAGTTACTTTTTTTTTTTTAGTCAGTAAGATTTTTGTTCTCAAAACAAAAGTGGATTTTCTTGGTCCACTTTGATCCACTCTGCATATCCCTGAATGTAAGAAAGTAAAAGAAGATGAGATGGTCTTGCTTAGATGGAAACATTGAACAAGACCTTTCTTAACTGTAAATCTGACACGGCCTAAGAATGAGTTCTCACCTCAATTCTGACTTGGACTTTGCAGTCCTGAATGATCTATTCCTTTTTTGCTTTTCCTTTTTATTCACCTCAATATATTTAAGCACTATGAACAGATTTGAATAATATATTTGATTTGTAAATTGGAAGAAAGATAGTTTTTAGATCAAATTGAATAATTTTTGTTTCTAAGAATTTTTTAAAAAATATAGTACAAATAAGAAATTTGAAAACTGGTATAAAATTGGCTGTCCTGTCTCAGACCTGTGGTCCATTGTGGCTGGAAGTGGAATGAATCTAACTGCATATGCACATATTTCCCTCAATATATCCTTCCAGCAATCTATTATATAGGAACTTATGAGCCAAAGGGAACACATTTGTTAATGGCCCTTGATGGATTTTTCCCTCTGTGAATTTATTGAGTTGAACATATGTACATTCATTACTTCCCCTCTGTAGCATGTGGTGTGATGGGGAAAAAAAAAAAAGCCTCCGTTTTCCTGCTTTTAGACTCCTTTCTTGTCTCCCTTCACCTGCTGCCCCTCTTTGTGCTTTGCAAGGAGCTGTGTTCTGTCACCACCCCTTTACCTGCCCCGTGATGCCCATGAGCTTAAAGATTCCTACCCTGGTCTTGTCTGGCCAGCCTGTTCCTGGCTGGAGAAGCCCAGGTTTTGCGTTTACTGATTTTGGACAAAAAAACCTTCCTGAGTGAACGTGGTGCTGCTCCCAGAGTGGGTTTGGGCTTCACGTGCTGCAGGTTTAGGAGGCTGGAACTGCAACTCCTCTGCATTGGCATCAGGAGTGGGTTAAAGCTCAGTTCAACACTTTCCACTCAGAAGTCCTGAAAAAATGAAACCAGTAAAGACACAGCCCCGAGGGAATAGTGTTTTGATTGCGAAAACAAAACTCTCTGAAAAGTGCAAGCTAAAAATCTCTATTTGTGTAATTAATATTCCCAGACCGTGGACTTCAGACTGTATATTTTGCATAAATCAGTTAAAGGTAAACATGGGCAAGATTTCCAGCTCTATTTTTATATCACCAGAAAAGAAATATCCTCAGGTTTGAACTCAAAGTGGCTTTGACTCTGCACTCCTGGTGTTAGGAGTGCTGTGCATTCTCTCTGTCCAGAACTCATTGGAGCTGCTCTGTGTCTCTGACACGCTGCCATTTGAGTGCTTCAGGGGAAGATGTCTTTAACAACCTGAGGATCAGCCCCTGGCCACATGGATGGTGATTTTTCTCTTCACTTTAGCACAAGAGCATCCTGAGGATTTATAATTGGTTTCCATTCTTATTGTGGCCAAAGGGGTGACAGAGGTGAATTCCTGTTTGGAATGGTGGTGAGGAAAAGGTACAATCAAGAGAGGAGTGAGTGAGTAGATGTGCTCAGCATGTCTTGATCCCTCCAGGAGTTCAAAGCAGGGCATGGCTGGACAGTAGTTATGAAATTCAAGGTATAGCTGTATTAGCCAAAGGTTTTATGTTGCTATAACTTGTGCTTTGATGAGAAGGAGTTAACCCCAGCTTTCCAAAGCATTTTCATGTCTCTGGGGCTGTAGTCATGCTAAAGGCATCGGATGCTTCAATGAAAAATGTTCTCCTTGGGGTTTGGGTCACAGCCCTCCCACCCTCTGGCTCAGAGCTTTGGAAAGGGCTCTGCACAGCTACAAGTGAATTGTGAGGAAGGATATGGCCATGAAAGAAGGACCTACAGCTTGAGAGGAAAACCAAAGCAGCAGCAGCGATCCCTAACCCCGTGGTTTGCTGTGGCTGCTGTGTCCCTCCTGTGTCACCTGGGGTCTGGCACTGACCCCCAAGGTGAGCCACATCCCTGCAGGAGATTTGTGCCTCCTGACAACACAGGGTGAAGTGCTGTGCACCCCATTTGTGTTTCAGGAACGTTCATCTGAGCCAGGTAACAAACACACATCTCAGCTTTACCAGCTGTTTTACCAGTGTTTTACCAGCTCTGTGAAATCTCTTAAACCTCACTCTGCTACTCACTCACCTCCCTCTTTGCTGCTTTCTCCTCACTCCCCTCTTCTCTTTGCACAAAGTGCAATTCCTAATCTTTTGCTTTTGCTCTCTGTAGCTAAATCTACTTTTTTCCTCCTTTTGGTTTTTTTTTTTTTTTTTTCTTTTCTGCCTGTTTAATCTCAACTCAGCCCCAGCACTGGCGCAACGTTACAACAGTTTTGTCATGTTGGCTGTCACCGTGCTGACAGCCCCGTGACAGCTGGCAGATGTATGGATGATGGATGTTTTCTCCCTTGTGCAAGGACGATGGGATAAAAGTGCAAACAAACCGGGTAATAGATGGGAAAAGCAGAGCAGCGTTGATAAGGCCCGGTCCCCACTCTGTGATGTATGGGAAAGCAAGCTGAGGGCAATTTGTTTCTGAGAAATGAGGGAGTCTTTGTAGAGAGGGACACAAGGAAAAGAAGGGGGGAAAAAAAAAACAAAAAAGAAAAGAAAAGGAGAGAAAATAAAGTAATAATAATAAGAGAGGGGAATACCTAAATCTTGTCTGTGTTGTGGCAACACCAGCCTGTTGTTACGGCAATAGGGAAATCTCATTTCAAGGACGGGCTCGGGGTCCTTGGCATTCATTAGGGACCCCAGGAGGAGGTGTCTGGGATGGGAACGCTGAGTTTGTCTTTGCTGGTGTCTGCTCTTCCCTCACTTCCCTGCTGGGTTGCTGAGGCACCTGCTGATACCTGTGGGGCCTGGGTGCTGTCTGTGAGAGCTCACAAAGGGCTGCAGTGGCTGTGGGCAGATAAACTTCTCAAGCCACTCACCGGCAGAGCTGAGAAGTCCCTGTGGAGGGGCTGCTGCTCCTCACCATGAGCCAGGCTCAGCTCTGGAGGCTCTGACATCAGGAGATGCCCTGTGGGCAGTGCCTTGCCCTGGCTCCTGCCTCCCCAGGGGAAAGGAGGCAATGCTNGGCTGCTGCTCAGGAAATGGATGTGGACTCAGCTGGATGTGTTTGGTAGCATTGCATCAACAAAAATCCTGAAGTGCAACAGTGACAATTTGGGAAGGAATCTGTTCAAATATGAGCTGGAAGGGCCGGATTCTGCAAATTCATCCATGGACAAACCGTGCCTGCCATGAGGGGCCCTGCCTTGTGCCAGAGGCCACCGACCCAGTGGGGTTTAGACTCTTTGGGTGTACAGCAGTTTTATGTCCCTGGCAGAAAAGGTTTGTGTATTCCAAGAAAAGAAAAGTTGCTTTTTGTTTCAGTAAGAGTCTATCCACAATTATCCCTATTATCTGTTTGGATAAAGGGAAATGGCAATATTAATTTATCTATGATTAAAAAAAAATAAAATTGAAAGGGAGCAAATTGACAAAAGCCTAGCAAGGCTACAGGAATAGAAACCTCTGTATGTCAAAAAGATGGGGAAAAAAATTGTATCGCAGATGGATATGATATCAGGACCAAAAATGTTTAAGCTGGTCATATTGTCAGGTGGGAAGTTTAGATAGAAGTAAAACTTTGGAATGTCTTCTCCAGAAAAAAGGTTTGTGGCAGCAGCTGTATAAACTCCCATACAGCCCTTGGTAGCCCACAGAAATGGCCTTGGCCACTGTTTTGCTCATTCCCTACAGAATTCTTTGCTTTATTTGTCCCAGCTCTTGGGCTGTCACCTGCCACCTCTGGTGTCCTGCCAGCCTCCCTTGTCCCCAGAGCGAGTCTGAAATATTTTAGTCAAAACTAGTTCTAAGGAAATACTGATAATTTGTAACTTTTTTTTTTTTTTTTTTTTTTGGAATGTATCCATTCGAGTAATACCTTCAGTTGGAAGGTTTCATAGACATGGAATTGTGTTGAATTAGGCTTCTGCCTTAACCCAGCGAAGCCTCCCTGGGGCAGGAGGTCTGGCAGGTGCAGATGCTCAGGGCAGGCTGTTCCAGAGTTCTGCTGTTGGAGGCTATCGACTGTTTTGGGGCAAAACCACCGCTTTCTAATTCTCTCTGCATTTTACAGTGAGTAGCTCATGATTTGCAGCCCTGAACATATTTGTTAAAGCAGTGAGTGGGGCTGACAGCCAGGGGAGGGATCTCTGACTGAGCAGCAGCAGCAGGTCCTTCTCTCCTTGCTCCCTGCCTGCTGGGACTGGGAAGCTGTGACACGATGCTTTTTCTTTCTTTTTAAAGATTTCTCACCCAGGTGCAGAAAAGGCTTCTTTCCTTTAACCCTGAGCATTTTCACGGGGCAAGCACATGCATTTCTGCGCCGTTCCACTCCCACCACTGGCTTCTGTAGAATTGTTACTTGTTAATTAATTTGGCACAGAAGTTTTCAAACGGGGATGTGGGGGGCAATGTGGCTCCTGTCGTGGTTTGACAAGGTTACCTGAGGGTAATGTGGTAAATATTTTTCATCCATTAGCAGATTATAGAAACGGTGCCTCGTGCTGCTGCCTGGCGTGGGGGGGATGGAGAGCAGGAGGGGGTTGTTAACTTAAGAGGGTAAGGAACCATCACTCATCTGGCTGATGGGGGAGATGGAGCTCCAGTAACATCTGACTTCTGCACCAACGTGTTTCTATTAAAAAAAAATATTCAGATAAAAAAAGAAACGCAGCAGCAGATCTCTTTAGATTTTCCACACACATACTTTTATCTTCTTTTCTGTTTCTGATTCTCATTTTCTGTTCTTGGGATTCCCTTGGTTTTTTATTTATCCCAGCTCCATAAAAACAGCACAAAATGTTAGAAACACCATGGACTGCACTGGTGTTTGGTCCATGTTTTCCCTTCCCTCCTCCTACGCAGCCTGGCCTCTCTGTTGGGACCATAAAAGAATTTTTTTGCTCATTCTGCATTGACCCCTCATCATTACTTAAATAGCAAGTATTAACAATATAAATCATAAACTATTTACAATAGTTAACTATGGAATGCTCTAATTCTGTGCAATTATTCTGTGCCTTTCCTACAAAAAGCAGGATTCAACCTCTTTATGTGTAAAATGATACTGAGCCATAACTATCTTATAATATTGCTACATAATACTGCAGTTGTAGTCCTGATCACCACAGCTTTTATCAATTTTACTGGGTGGATTTCATTCCTACCATAAAAAAATACAGTAATTTTTAACAGTTGTAGGTGGAGGCAGAGAAATATGACTCATAAAACACTTCTGATGGACTTGGCTGTTCAAAACTGGGACTCAAGTCTTCCTTGACTGTCTTCTGAAGGAATTAAATTCTCCATTTGTCCAAACTTTCAGTGATC
>VYZR01037673.1:0-13803 GCA_013400675.1 Oxylabes madagascariensis | reverse complement strand
TGGGAATCTGGGCACAAGAGCCCAGATTTGCAGATATTTAGCTGTTCAAAGATGCAAATTGGTACTTAGAGCTGTTACCTTTGTTGGTGTGTCTGAACTGGAGAGGTGCCTATGAACATTGTTTGGACACAGGATGCCTGTGGAAATCAGACTGGGTGGTAATTTGGGTAAACGTAAAACCAACGTTGGAATCAACTGTGATGTAAATGAAATATTACTATAAGCAGTCTGTTCTCTCTGGAGATTGTCCTGTGCTATGCACAGCCCTCTCTCCCTCAGCAGTTCTCCCCACATGGCTTCCTCTCTGCCACATCTGCCTTGCTCACAGCACCTCCTTAGAGTAATCAGCAGCTCTCCTTATGTTGTTCTCCTTATGTAATCCTTCCATTTCAAAATCGATGGCATAATTGGCCTTCTTAATTAGTACAGAGTACATAGAATTTATCTGAAATACGTTCTATACCAGCATTAGAAGTTAGAATGCATTATGAAGTTTTATTGCATGTTTTTCCTTTCACCTTGAACTCCATAGACTAAGGAAAAAAAACTGCTTTTCAATGTCAAGTCTTTTAAATAAAATGCATTCTTTGTTGTCAATTTGTAGAGCTGGTATATTGACAAATTCATCATCTTATTATAATCCCTGCACCTGTTCCAGTTTGCAGTCTGCGGTGTGTTTTAGCTCATGTATGGTGAGTGCATCTGTTTAACAAGGACAGTTAGCTGGCAGAATTTGTTTATAAACCAGTGAAGAGCTAAATGAGGTAAACTGCATTATCTTACATGTTAATTGTATTTCATTGCAGACAAACATTTATTAAAGATGCAGACGGCACACCATACATTCTAATTGTGTTTGCATCTATTTCTGGTTTTATCCTGGTTTCCAGAATTTCTGTTTCAACATCATATTTCAGGGATTCAAGATGCAGCCTGAGATATCCCTAAAAAAGACTCTTATAACAGTGCCCAATATGTGTGTACACAGGCACACATGGAGAAGCTGGGCAAGTAATTTGCAGGAACAGTCTTTTAGGAGGATGCTGCCATGTTCTCCTGTCTGGCAAATGTTTCTGAAGAGAAGCAAATTTCTGGGAATCTGACCATTGCTTTGAAATGACATTGCAAATATCTTCTGGCTGCAGTTTGCAGTTTCCTTGGCGGCAGGTATAGAGCTCCTTGAGGTCCTTGGCTCTCCATCCTCGCTCCCATCACCTCCCTTCCATACTTCAACGTTATGGCAAGACCAAGGATCACACAACACCTGTCAAAGACAGACCTGCAGATCCCATCTCACAAGCCAAATTTGGCATACTGATTCTGTACAAAACAAATTTTTTTTTGTCCAACTTGTTATGATTTGAATAGACAAGGTGGCACAAGGGCTCAGGATGTGGAGAAGCAGTGTTGCTTGGTAATTTGGGAGCTGAGGTAGAGTTACTCATGTTATATCCAAATCAGTGGAAAAGGTCAGTACAAATGGATAAAATCCTAAACAACGCCCAGACAGCCCTAGGTCTGGTGATGAACTAAAACCAGACCTCCGGGACCTTGTTCAGCAACATAGCCAAAAGAACCTCCTCCTCCCATTGCCCTCTCTTTCTGCATAGTATGTTATTATCTGATCCTGGGCTTGCTTTTATTGGAGAAGGATGGTTGGTTCTTTAGCATGGGAGAAATCCCTCCTCCAATGTCCTCCAGTCCTCAGGACCTGAAACCTTTCTATAGTCAAACTGACTTGTAACTGAGGAAAGACTGGCTGGTCCAGCAGCGGTACCAAAATACTAAAATATGAATTGTCTGAAGACAACAGCTCGGTTTGGAGGTTGTACAGGCAGGATGGACTTGCGGCAGAGGTGCTATAGGAAAACAAAGGGGACTTGGGTGTGGTAGTAGCGTCCTTCAGATATATAGTTGTTGCAAAACGTCATTCACTGGTTTCCTACTGCATGTCTGAGGTCTGAGGGACTGAAAGAGACAGGAAAAAGGCTTACCTCTTAAACTAAGCAAATGTGAGACAGGGAGATAAAAAAATGTGGACCTCCTAGTGCCACAGTTCCTGAGACAGTTTCCTGAGGAGCCACCACTCTGCTGTTCCTGCCGGGATGGTGCTGGATCCCACCACCACGCCCTGCATTCCTGGGTGCTGCCCCATTGTAAGACAATTAAAAACATGGCAGTTTCAGAACTTGGGCAGCCCCCCAGCATATCCAGAGAAGATACATCTGGTCTTGGTTTGTTGACTTTCCTTGGGAATGCTTCCAAATTAAAAGGAGATGGGGAAATCTTTGAAAGATGGAGTTCCCTGTGCGGTATGTTTTGTAGGCATGCAAAGGTCTCTTTCAACAACAAACCAGACACTGTATCCTCATTCAAGGTGCACCAGGACTCACATGCTGGTGACCGAGCACTCAGACAATTTCTGAAGGTGAGGCCAAGTCCTGGCACCAGAAGTCAAGCGTAGGAACAAAAGTCAGACCTCTGCAAAAGCTTAAATACAGGTCTGGATTCACAAAAACCCTAGGGAAATCAGAGAAAAACAACTTTACTGGAGTATTACTGGAGCAAGAAGGGTGCAGAGAATGAAACATACGTTCTGACCAGAGAGAAGAGGAATGAAAAATAAATCTGCCAGCCTGAGGAGCTACATAGCATGTGGCTCTCATCCACTCTGCTTTTTGCTTCATATGCAAAGAGGCTGCAGAATTAGATTCCCTAATCCAAATGCTTTAGGATTGATTCTCTAATTTCCTTTAGAAATTCATTAGTTGTTTTTTTTGGGTGTCTTTTTTTTTTTTTTTTAATGAGTGATAATGCTGCTTGCATTTTTTGGTTATGGGAAGATTAAATGAAGGAAATCTTTGCTTAGAATAATCATCGTTACTTAACTAAATTTATTCCATTCCCCTGAAACTTTGAAAAAGTGCAGCTCTTTGGTTGCTGAAGTTACACTGAAGTAAAACTCAACAACTTGCTAAAATATTGCCATATGAGTAGAAATATTCGGCTCTGAGGAACTGATGTGGTGGAGAAATAAAAGGTTGTTTGTTAGTGCTGGCTGGCACTGGGTTTTAAGCAATACCAACAAGCCTGCCAACAAGAAGCCGATAACAAGGCTTTCTGAGTATCTTCCAAAGCTTCACAGAAATGCTTGCATAATGTTACACTTAAGCTCTTAAAAGTTCACCAGAGAAAAGTGGCTTTAAATCTGTGTGAGCGCACCACACACAGACATATGCACACGAAAGCAGGAAGAAAACTGACATTGAACAAGAAATTTTTAAAGTTTAAGATGTTTGCATAGTGAATGTACACAATAAGGTAAATGTTTCTGCTCTGCATTCCAATTTCTCTCCTGCAGTACACGAATGGCTTAACATCTTAGGTGGATTTAGGCTCCTGGCTGACCTTCACTTAGGCTTTAGCTATTTCTCAGTGTCTTAAACTAAGGGAGAACTTGAAGCATGAACTTGAAGCACTCTTTCCCTTCCCTTCCATTCTTCTTTATTCCTTCCTGGTAGTAGAGTTTTAACTGTAAAATTTTTGTTCCTGTGTGTGAGGCTTCTGCTACTTGCCAGCATAAAACTTGAGGCAAGCGGCTCTCTAGACAGTGTTCCTAATGCCTTTCAGTCTTGAGCTATAAAATCTCTTCTTGCTCTAGTCAGAGCTCTCCAGGGCAGGACTATGTCCCTGAAAATTGTGTGTATGGAAATTAAAAGCCAGTTTAGGGAGATGGGACCAGAGCAAGATCTATAGTCCTATAACATAAATTTGAACCTGGATCCCTAGAAGTAAAAAGCTACTGTAGGCAGCATTCCTTCAAATTAAACTATCATGGGCAAAATCTTATTTCCTAAAATGTTTTATGAAAATGTGGAGTGAAATCCTGGCCCTGTTGTGTCAGTAATAGATCTCCTATTGTTTTAATAAGCTGCTTTATTCCAAGGAGGAATAATCTATCTTATCCCTGTGTGGCATTTTCAGACTGCATACAGTTCAGTACATGCACAGTAAATCTCATTCAGTGTGGCTGCCAGTTGATAACATTCCCAGATGCCTGGAAATCCCAGAAAAACATGGACAGTTTTGGAATTTAGAAATTCTAAAATTCTGCCAAGACCAAATTTCTGGATAGAAAGGGAAGAAATGCTTGGGAAGCCTGGTATATAATGATGTACCTTTATGCAGGTCAGTATTGTCTTATGGAAGATTCAGAGCCTTTGACTTTATACCTGCTTTTGATTTGTACACAACTGAAACAGATTAATTTTTTTTTTAAGTCATTTCAGGCAGAAATGTGGTGTACTGCAAAATGTCCTGTGCCCTGTCAAGTAATGAAACTCCCTGATTCCAGATGGTCCTCAAGCCTGTGAAGCAGCACCAACCATGTCCAGCTTAAGGGGCACCCCACCCACACCTTTTGTTGCTCTCCATAAGGAATGTGGAAAGAGGCATTACAAGGTGAAGGAAGGAGATGTACATTGAGTGGCTTATTTGGAGACCCAGAGCCCAGTGATATGGGATTGCTCTACTGCTCCTGCTAACAGTCAAATGTTTCAGCTGGAGCACACACTGTCCTGGAAGCACAGGAAAACCTCTTTTTCTGCTAGAGGGAATAACCTTGAAATAGTGGAGATTTTTGTCTGCTCGAGGAAAAGTTTTAAGTGCTCATGGGAGTGAAAAACAGAATAATACAGGTTAGTTTGAGGCAGTGATGCCATATCAGACTACTGAAAGCAGGGAGGGCTGTTTCTTCAAGGCACCCAATTTAAATTTTTCCTCCCCATGTGAGGCTAGTCCTGCTAGCTGCCCATCAAGTGGCTTGAGACATCAAATGACCTGATCATAGTCACACTACTCATGAGTCTGAAGTGGCTCAGAACAGAGATTCCAGCACCTCTGAAAGCTGAGCTGTAGGACAAAAATTATTTCTGTCTATATGTAGAAGCACTAGTGGAAATGCAAAATGAATTTAGATGTCTGAATTTCTTTTTTCAGTATTAGCTGCTGCCCTGGAGGTGAGGCAAGAAATGTTAATGTGCCCATTCTAGAGCTGTTCCCCCATTATATCCGGAGACAGGTGTAAAAACAGACTTTGAAAGAAGCAGTTGGAGCATTGCAATGTCTTTTGTCTGATAAAGATGGAGGAAAACCAAAGATTTTCCACCTACGCTCTGCAGAAATCAGTGAGGAATGAATCTCATGGGAGAGAGGGAAAGCAGGACCCAAATTTTTCAATGTCCTTTGAAATCACTGTTCAAACTGGGAGTCACTGCTGAGCCTGGAGCAGTGCCCAGGTACTGCCATCCCCAGAGCCTGAGCAGGGGTTTATCTTTGGCAGTCAGCACCAGCTCCAAGGTCTGCAGAGGAGAGAGCTTGCTCCGCACACCTCACGCACCTCACTCCCTGCGCCCTGGCCTGATTTCCACCTCTCGTGCAGGGCTGTGGGCAGCGCATCGCAAAATCCCCTGGAAAGAGAGGGGAGAAAAGGACCATAAGCAGAAGAAACAGATGAAGTTCACTTTCTACATCTGTTTTTTATTGAGGGAGCTGTTACTGTGAGTAAAGTCAGCTGAGACATCCCAAGTGATTGCAGCTTGAATTTTTAAGCCAGGCTATAAATATCTGGGTTTTTTAAACAGTGATTATTGTTTATGTTTCCTTCCTATTTACTCTCCTTTGATTTAGTGGCACAGGGAGGTTTGTATCACTTCAGTGTGTCGGTTGGAAGCAGCCATCAGCTACGTTACAGATAACCTCTCCTGCATTACACCGTTCAGGATTGTGCTGTCTGTCTCCTCTCTGCATTCTGACCCCAGGTGGCTCAGAAGTACTTTGGGTCAAACTTATTATATACTATTCACTATCCCAATAAACAAGTAGCGTGTTGTCACCTTTGGAGTGCTGCTTATTTTTCTAGTAATTATGCCTTATTATATATTTACTATTCAGAAAATGCAGGTGTGGGCTGTTGAACTGGGGCCAATGAGAATTTGCCAAACGGGCAGCAATTGCTTGGTGAGTCATGTTTCACTGTCTGTTGGTTTTATAACTGTTTTCACTACTAATTTAGCTCTGCGATGCAATATGCAATTAGTCCTATTATGGAAGCAGCTGTATTCAGTTTTACAATGGCACTTTCCCCTTTGGCTTGTACCAGAGCCTGTTGTGGTTCTGCTGATTTGATGACTGAAGTTGTAAAGTGGTATCTGGATGAGCCACAGCAAGCCATGAGCCTCATACAAATATGATTCTTCTCATACACCACTGCTCTAATGCTATTTCTTACAGCCCAATTAGAAATGCGGTCACAGAGAAAAGCTGTTTCTTGCTACAGTAAGTAGTACTGTCATGCAGCGATTTGTGGCCTTGCTGGTATCACCTCTGTAGTCTTGCAGCTTGTTATAAAAACTATTTGGTAGCCAGAACCTGGAAAAAAAAAAAATAAAGCTTCTGTTTGGAAATAAGCATCTGCTTGGAAATGAGCATTTCCAGGCTTCAAAATTAGTTTCCAAGCTGTAGCCCCTGGATGGTGGCCACAGGAATCAAGTAGGGCCATGTGGGGATGAGGGCTGGAGTGGACAATGGGAGATTTTGAGCCTGAGCCAGTGAAGCCCCGACTTGTCATGGTAGTGACAGTGGCAAACCAAGGCTTTGCAGACTCACTGTATCCTCCTGGGATCTGTGCCCAACCCTAAAACACCTAATGCCACTGTCATGGTTGGTCCCTACACCCAGCACTTGGATAACAAGCATGAGCAGCCGTTCTCCAAAATTACACAAGAGAACAGTCAAGTAAATACAAATATCAATTACACTAATTAGCTGCCTTTGCTGTCAACAAGGACATTATGGAAATCAAATACATATTGCTTATTAGTTTAATGTGTACTAGAGCTACTCTGTTAAAAAGAGCAGGGTCTTGAAAAATCACTGAGAACATTCACTACATTTTTTCTGCTGTGTTATTACCCATTTTCACACCCATACATATGTTCTGGTTTTGTTGTGTGTCACACAAAATGGTAATTTGGTGGTGAAAAAATGAGAAATCATGACATTTCACATGTGTTTTTAGTAAAACAACCATTTTCTTCCTAAAGGGCCCCAGTTTTCTTCCTCAGAAATAGGGCTATTTACAATGAAAATGTTCCTGTTGTGGTGGAATAATGACACAAAGAAAGGCACCAGGCTGAATATTGTGAAGAGAGCTTAAAACACCTCTATTTCCATTGCTTTGAATGCCAGGTGAGCTGAATTGAAGCCTCTAAACCACCACCTGGGAAACCAGTGTTTGCCAGCAGCAGAGCTGGCCCCAGCAAGAGCCCATTCGCACCAGGATTGTTTCTGACCACTGCTGCCCACAGTTATCATTCTGGTCAGACTATTACAGCAGAAACTATTTTTCAGGAACTTTTTGCTATGAGAAACAAATAAAGTCTCTGCCCTGCAGAGAGTAACCATTTGGGAGAGCTGGACTGATGGAGAGTTGGTAGTTTGCCCGGAGCTTATCATTTTCTATCCAGAGGCTGGCTTTATGCTAAAGCAAACAGCTGGAGCTGTGCGCTGTATTTCATTGCAAGCATGTAAAACAATAATGAACTTTATGGTTCCATAAAGATTTGCAAAATTATTCCCAGGTCTAAAGTTTAATTGTTTAATGTCACAAAATGACTTTGCAATAACTGAGCACTGTGGAGTGGCAGAAGTTAATCACTCGACTGAAGTGAATTAAGATTTTCTAAAGCTACATTTATCACTGTAATTTCTGGCTAATTTCATTTCCCATTCATAAAAGATGATTTCAGGTTCTGTATCTCTATGAGCCACGGAGAAGGATCGTGCCTGTTTTAGAAGACATGTTTTTATCAAGCAATGTCAAAGGTGATGTACATACTGATAACAGGAGTATGCTAAGCTCATCTTAGCAATGCATTCCACATGCCTCTGCACTTGAGTCCACTAGCTCTTCAAGACCTCTAGTTCTTTTAAAGCTCAGTGGGCCAAATTTTCAGTGTTCACTTTGCCGTACGTATTCTGGCCTGGCATCGGGAAGTGAACACAACAGCCTTGCTTGAAACAAGAATTAGCCAGGATAGGTTTATTTGCTTAAAGCAAATGTTGCGAGCCAAAAAAGCCTGTTTCTAGTGGCCACTTAAGTCCTAGAATAGGTGAGGGATGCCTCAGCACCTCCCTTCTTTACTTTTGCTTTCAAGATACCCAGAAGAGGATACGGTTGCTTTAATTTTAGCCTTCTAGAAGTAACCAGAAGTCACATATCTATCATTGAATAAAGTTGTCTAAGCAATGGCAATAGTCAGTGGAAGGAAAATGGGTGTCTGGCTTGCTTTATCCCATTCATCTCCACTGGCTATAGTGGCAGCCCAGGCTGAAGCTGGTAGGTAGAGGAAAGGGAGGGAGAAGTACCTGTGCCTCTCCCAGACACATCTTGAGCCTCCTGTTGAGGCTGTCCTGTTGATAGCCTGGCAGTGCCTGGCAGCTCTCCACCTAGTTTAAGTACTTCACATTAAAAAGTCCCTGGGAAATATGCATAATCCATTCTGCAGATACCTAATCCCAAACTGCAGGACCATGCACCCCAGTTTACTAGGTCAAGAAACTCAGACGGGAATCTCTTCAGCCCAAGGACTCTGCAGAGTTTTCTCACTCTCCTGAGTCAGGCAATTAGTCCTAGGGATGGAGTGGAGTGTCACACCCAGCCTTCTCTCAAGCGGTCACTCACCTACCAAGTGCAGCTCCCAGCTTGGGCTAGATGCCCCATCACTGCAGGGAGATATCCCACTGTTCTTGTGCCAAAAATGCTCATGGTAAAGGCAAAAGGGACTGCTATCCTTGAGCCAAGAATCCCAGCATCCAATACACACTTTGTAAATTACGGCTTTTGACATTTTTTCTTGATGTGAATGTATTAAGAAATTAGTCAGGAAAGAACTGCATCACCCACACTTCAGTCCAATCTCAAAAAAAAAGTACTGAGCCCTCTCCTCAGCTTTAGAAGTGGATGGATATCCATATCTCAGCTCTTTTTCTTCTAGTGGCATTGATGGACAAAGAAAGAGAAAATGCTTATTCCAAAGGCTAACGTCTCTGTACAGCTTCCCACATGCCAAGTCAGTTAAAACGCACCCAAATCAAGGTAGTTTAAAAAAAAAAAACAAAAACAAAAAACAAACAACTTTTTTTTTGAGTAGCTTTTATATTTTTTCAAGATTTGATTTATTTTTAACTTTTCAAATGAGAACATCTCTTACCACCCTCTTGCATGATCCCCTTCACGGTGAGGGAGGTAAAAGGTACAACTTGCTGGTTTTTATTAGTAGCGAGCATGAGTGTGGTTAGCCATATTATGGTTCATACACAGACAACAGTTTACTCTCTTCCTCTACACAGAGCGTGTACTCAGACGTACACATGTGTAACATGCTGTCCTGGTCCCAAATTGCTTCCAGGTTAGGTCATCACTTCAAGCCCATTTTCTCTCATTTTTTCTCCGTTGCGTTTTATTGGCCTGGTAGAGATTAGCTACTAATCCAGCCTTGTTTTAGCATCTTCTGCACTTGTTTGTTCCAAGTTTTGTACTTCCTGAACTCTTCCTCTCGCATACAATTTATTCCCACACATGGCAGGCATGCTTTCTCATGAATTATTTATATAGCTTTGGAAACTTCTGCTTTTCAAATAATGAGAGAAGAAAATGTTTCCAGTGTAGGAGTCATAATAAGGGAGAAATCCAGGCAGGTTGGTGTTCAAGAAGATGGTAAAATGCCCCAAGTTAAAAATAATACATTGCTTTTGAAAGGCTGAGGAAACATCACAACGACCTTTCAAAGCAATCATCTACCTTCAGAAACACTGCTGAGTGGCTAAAATTAGGAGCTGATATCTGGCAATGACTACAGAGGCTTTCATTTCCTCAGTTTTTCCCAAAGGCTAGGAGAGATAAACTCCTCCATTGTCTAATATACCAATGGCAGCCTTGCCACCTACTTGCATGGAGGGAGAAGCTATCCCTTCCTCTCCTGAGTTGAAATGACACAGCTTTGTTAACAAAAACAAAATTAACAACATATACTGCAAGAAAACACACTATGTTACACAGCTTCTGTAATGCTTTGGTCTTTTATTATACTGAGAAATAGAGGTAGGCTGTGCTTTCACTTCCAAAACACAGACAAGTCCACAAAGCAGGGAATACAGTCTCCTATAAAGATACCTCATTTAGACAGAAACTTGGGAAGAGCTTAAAAAAATAATTCCGTTTAAGATATGTTTTGAAAACAGGAAAGACACCGATGGTAACACTAAGAAAGAATATGCTAGCCCAGGGAAGGAGCAAGGAATAAAAGGAAATACTCATTTTACGTAAGCTTCATCCCAAGTTTAGGCAGGGAGGGTAGAAAACACAACCTCATGAAGACATTTTACAGCCGGCAGTCAGGAGCACAAGGAGCCAGCTGCTGCATCTGTCAGGGGCTAACAGGCTGGCTTTGAGCAGGGCGATATGTGTTATTGCCCCTCCACGGCGGGAGCGGGACGCCACTGCCAGCACGTACGGTCCCAGCCAAAGGCTCCTGTGACACACACCTCCTGTCACTGGCTCCGTGATATTTGATGATGTAGCTCTTGATGCACTTTCTGGTGGGTTGTCATAGCAACGAGGAAATAGGCAGATGAAAACCAAGAGCACCAGCCTGCCTCTGCCTGCCCACCTGCCTGGGGGGACGGGGGGAAGCAGGGCACAGGGTCTGGCAGAGGAGGACTGGGAGGTGACTCCCCCTCTAGGGGCACGGCATCCTCTGCGTGAGGGGCTCTGAACCCTGTTGCTCACAGACCCACTGACCTCTCTGTCCTATCCTTCAGGTAGGATTAAACTTGATGTTCCTTCACTTAAGGGCTGATGCATAAGAAGAAACAGTGAAATATCATGACAAAATTGATTCTTCTGAACTTTCAGATGAAATTCAGTATTAATTAGTTGATTGGCAATGTGGTGATTGCAGCAAACTAAATAATTGTTCTAAAAGTATAATCCAGTATTTATAATCATTATGCTTTATTCACCAGACTACGCAAGAAAAGTCCATTAAAAATGAAGATTCCTAGTTAAAGATTTTCTTGTTCCCCTTGAAATGCTTTGGCATTTTCTTTTATCATTCAGCAGCAGAGCTATTTGAGACTTAGTTTGCTATCCCAAGAAAGTGAGAATTACCAAGCTTAGTTTTTTTCCCACAGCCAGCATTTCTTCTGCAGTATTTCCCAGTCACGACATATTGCCCAAAGGCTGACAGTTTTTAGATAGTCCATGTTGATTTGCCTGTCCCAGCCTACTCTTTTCAGCTTTTATAGAACACAATACTATGATGAACAGGTTTCTTTTCCATTAAAAAAGCATATTTTTCCACAGAAAGCTGTCCCTCCTGTATTTTAAGATTCCTCTGCCAAAAACCATCACTCAAATAGCTTAACATCATGTTTCTTTCTATTGTTGATTTTGGAAAATGTTGGATCCTTCAGCTTAAGTTCTGTACCCTCAAAGAAATCACTTAGATGCAGGAAAAGTGTCAACGTAAAAAGTTTCAGCCCAGCAGAATGATAAGAGAGTGAAAACAGCCCCATAAAAATTGAGGAACCCACTGGTTCACTGATTCCAAACTAGACCTACTCGTCTAAGGTGAAAATTGACAAGCATTCTGAAAAGAAACATTTTGTGCTGCTGAAGTCAAAAAAAAAAAAAAAACAAAAAAGGAGAGAGAGAGAGACTGGAGGCCTAACTCCAAAGAAAGAAAGAAAGAGGTAGTTTTAGGGGATTACAGGAGAAGGGAATTGGTGCTGGAACCAAGCCTTCAGTCCTGGAGTTGCATTGGTTTTGAGGTGTTCAAAACAGGGCTTATACAAAAGGTTAGCACAACTGTTCCTTGCTGGGGTTTGGACTAAGTGACCTGAAAAGTCTTTGCCAAAGCTATTATCAATGGTACTGTGATACCTTTATAAGGCAGCTTTTGTACTCCAATATCTCAAAAAAGGTTGTTCTTTTTATGACATTTCACAGCCTGCAAATTCTAAAATGGACTAATGGCTTTGACTTTCGGGGGTAGAAAGATTGGTCTGAAAAGTAAAGGTCTAGCTGGTGCTTGAAACTTTTGAACTTTTATTTGTTGGGAGAGAAATGACTCACACACTTCCTCCTCAATAATGATGGTTCAGAAGATGTCATTAAATTCGATAAGGCCAACAATTTATGAACAACAATTTAAGTAAATGGGCTTTGAGAGAAAGCCTCTGAGCCAGCCCACACCATGGGTGGGTTGATATCAGGTAGGGAGATACAGTTCTTGGGAGGCTCTAGGAATACTCAGATATTCTCTTACAGACAGATCTGAACTCAGAGGTGCATCTCTTTATGTGCATTTCTATGTGCATTTTTTAATGGAGGCAAAGATATACAGACACAATTTGTTGGCTTGAAAGGGGACGCCTCTTTGAACAGAGAGGATGAAAAAAGAGGAAGAATGATGAAACTGAATGTGATTGTGACATCTTTACTTCTATCTCTAGTGCCTAGGGGCTAATTTTGGGTTTTGCTGCATTTAAAATCAATCTTAGGGCTGCTCTAATATACACCGCTTGAGATGGCTCCTAAGTCTTTTTTACTCAGCAACTCTCAGGGCACTTCCATGGCACTAATTCTTGAGAACTTCCCTGAAAATACAAAATTCCTCAGTGTCTCAACCATCACTATGATGATATTTTTCTCCCATCATTAAAGACAAATTTTAAGTGCTACCGGTTTGCATAAAAATTGTAAAAAATAAGAGAGGCTAATGAACAAGCAGGTGTGGGTCTAGTAAGGGAGTTCAAAAGGTGGTTAGCTCCACAGTTCTCTAGCACTACACGGTGCAGTGTGCATATACCACTTCTGCAGCAGTTAAACACAGCCCTAACGAGCTCATGGTGGCATCTGGCCCAGAACGAATAGCAGTTGTACAAAATTTGTGTGTATTTTTTGTCCAGTTCCTTTGACCTGAATGTATGCCTCAGAAAATTTCAGACAGAATCAAAAACTGTTTTTTGCTGTCAAGGTAAGCGTACCACATGTAGCCTGTGTACCGAATCCTGCATTCCTCCTGCATTCCAGGCACCCACAAAGTCAATGAGAATTTGAGATGCAGAGTGAATACAGGACCAGGTACAGCATTTGAATATTTTAAGGAATGTTCTTGGATTTTTACAGTTGATGTCATGTTTTCTAGCCCATCAATATGGATTAACAATGGTCCAGAGCAGCAGGAATTCATTTCCTATTCATATATGCTAATTGCATGGTGCCGGATAGCAGGGATTTCTTCTTAAACGCAAAGTTTCTTTCTTTCTTTTTTTTTTTTTTTTTTTGAGCAAATGGAAAATAGAAAGACTGTGGCTATGAAATAGAGAAGTGAAGAGGATTTAACACAAACACTGAAATATTCGGTACTTCTAAATATGTACTCTGTTCTTAAAGGAAGCAAGACCTGAAGTTCTTTCATATATACTTCCCATAGATTAAATCCATCCTTCCTTAATCTGAACCCCAGCTGACTTTGAGGTAAGCCATGTGGTGGGTTGACCCTGCCTGGACACCCACTGCCCACCAAGACCTCTCTATCTAGAGGAGAGAAAAAATAACGAAAGGCTGGTGGGTTGAGACAAGGGCAGGGAGAAATCACTCAGCAGTTATCGTCATGGCCAAAACAGGGGAAATAAGTTTGATTTATTGCCAGTCGAATCAGAGTAGGATAATGAGAA
>VYZR01037667.1:0-11196 GCA_013400675.1 Oxylabes madagascariensis | reverse complement strand
TGCCTGGAATAATAGTCCATGAGCCCTACAGTCACCATGGTGTTACAAAATCCTTGTAATTAATTATCGTTGTTTGTCCCTTTCAGAGCTCAGTCCACATCTCTAATGATGCTCTTGATTGCTGTGGGCATGAACAAGGACCTGTCCTCTTTATCACTTTGGGGTTTTTATCGCTAACACTAGAATAAAAGTACTATTTATTTGCACTTCATCAGGAAAAAAGGACCCCAGAAACCAATTGTGCTGGGTACTGAACAGACAAAGCCAAGAGAGGTTCCCTGTCATGAGCAATTTACAGACTGACTGTATGATGACACATCAGGGAACGGGTAAGAACAGCAGGAATGGATGATAAAAGCTGGTTGTCTTGGCCACAGAGGCAAGACAAAGCCATAACCTCACCTTCCGCACCTGGCATTTCCAAAGGAAAGTCAGAGCACGCATGGGACTGATGTAGACTCCAGTGCCTGGAGCCAAAGCGGATTCTTGGCCTATAACTCTGGATGAAGAAGGTGGAAAAACAGGTGCAAATCTGTATTTGAGAGCTTTCTTATGAGGAAAAGAACAGAGGAAAAGGATGAATAAGTAAAAACTTAGGAAAATTTTGGGGTTGGTATGTTTCCCTAACTAAAGCAGACATCATATTAGAGAATTCCACAGGATTTGGAAAAGTGAAGATTTCAAGAACCTCTTTCAGCATGAACTTCAGCAGCATTTTGTGACCACACCTATAGCCTCTACCTGGAGAAAATCCTCCAGCAAAGGAGAGTGAGTCAAGTGATAAAGTTCTGTTCTCCTTCCCCTAGTAAAACTTTTTATCCAGGATTAGAAGAGTAACTCAGCTGTGATGACGTATCACCACCGCTACATGATTCAGAGCCTTGTATTTCCCTGCTGCCAAAGCAACAATTTTTAGTTCCCCCTAATCTAAATCCAGCCACTGCTGGGTCAGCTTTCCTTGGGTTCAAGGAGAAATCGTGCACATTTATCAAAGGGAAATCATTGAAAGAAATCACAGAAACGGCATCTGGCTCAGAGAACCCTGAGCTGAAATTGGTCATTGGCAGGCAGATATGGGGAGAAAGTACTGTAAACACTCATTGTGTTCCAGATCATCTCTTGACTTTCACTGTCTAAGGATCATATGGAGGACTAGACTGAGCTTTGGTCTGACACATTAAAGTCACCCATGTGTTTACCTTTCAGGACTACAAATCAAGGTCAGCTTACAAGGAGCATAACTTACCAGTAACAGTGAGCTGTATGTGAACAAGACTGCAGCCACAATCAGGATAACAAGAGACCAGAGAAACCAGAAGCCCAGGTTCCCATAGTTATACCTAAAAACAAACCAATAAAATACTGTAAGAATGTTTTTGGTTAGCACGTGGACTAGAGAGAACCAACAGCCCTGTCCCTTGAAATTCTGAAACTTTCTAAGCAGTAAGACAAAGAAAGGCAGAGGAATAGCCTATGCTGTAACATGCAAAAGTGATTAAGAGCTTCCTTCCCAAAATCCCTGATTGCATTAACCATCAGACTAAAACACATGATTATTATACCTTTCCTTCCCATAATATTTGAGCAGCTTTAATTTAATTTCTGGGGGCAGATTTGCATATCTGTTGCCTATGTACTACAGAAGGAAAAGATGTGCATAAATCCAATGATTATTTCTTACTTTTGAATCTGAGAACACAGAATTCTCTTTCAGTGAGATAGTTGGTGCAATGCCTCTGATTTCAGCCACTACATTTCTTCACATGGAATGGAGGAGAAAGGGAAGCAGGGAAAGAATGACTCAGAGACAGAAAAAGTTCCTTAGTCCCCTCCATTCACAATTTTTGTGACGATGATTCTCCCCTTTCTCCTAAATTCACTTACACCTAAAAATTATACCCAAGCAAAGGCAGAGTCTCAGCACCACCAGAGTCACTGGACATTCAATTTGGATGCTGTAACCAAGAGCTGAAGGTGCCAAATCTTTGCTTCATGACTAAAGTGCCCTGTTGTACCACAGCTGCTCCGGAAGGTGCTCATCCCTTCCCAGTCATCCCAGTGACCTGCTGAAGGGGTGAGAGGAGGAAAAGGCATTACTTACCAGTCAAAGCCATTGTAGTCATTTTTACCTTCACCCCACGTGTACAGAAAGACCAGAGAAAAGCAGAAAGCTGCAACGAGCAATGGGAAAAACATGCATTCCCGCTGGAGAGGGAGAGGAAGGACAAGCAGTCAGAGCCATGGCCAGCCCAGAGCAATCAAAGCAAATGGCAGGTACTTTTAGGCTGTCCCTAAAAATACGTAGCTTGGTGTTGGAATTCTAACTGAAGTAAATATGGAGAGGAATTCCCATCCTGTCTCTTGGAACCAGGAAAATGTCCTCAAAAGCATATTCTGCACTACCTGTTCTCAGGGAATAGCCACGACTCCCCAAACGAATGGGATTTTAACTGCCTCACATGAGGGGAAATGGCACTGTAGAGCAACCTTCTTTGCAATTCTTACTACCCACCCAACCTTAATGCTACTTCTTTAACTTGATTCTATGGCTTTGAGATGTTTCACTGCCCAGGAGAGGTTGGTGCAAAGCTCACATTTATTAGCTGTGTGGTGGCACAGACAAATTGAGTCTGCCACAGAAGCAGCAATTCATCAAGCACTTAGAGCAAAATCTAACAGCCTAGCAGATCCCAGTGGGCTCCAAATGATATTGAGCTGGGATTCCACGACATCAACCCCTTGCCTGCTTAGACTGCCCTGCCCCAGTACAGAAATCCAAGTCTGTGCTGATTTTGAGCTCATTTACCATGCTGCAGCAGCATTTCCCAGGCTCGGTCTTTTCGCGCTGGTACCGCCTCCACCGGCAGCTGTAGAAACCAGCCAGGCAGGAGACGAAGGGCTGGTGCTCGTACCTCTGCAGCAAGCTCCGACGGACCACTTTCAGCTTCCCAGACTTGATCCTCTTGAGGCTGGTGGGACTGGCCTCCATCTGAGTGGCTTTATCTCATCTTCCTCCTGAAACGAGAACACAGGTTTTACGGGGAGACTGTTGGGTAAGCTTTCCACATTTGAAAAAGGAGAGAAAGTTTTCCCAAGCAGGTGCTGAGACCAGCAGGAAGTGGTGCTGAGGACACCCCACCTAATTTTATATACCAAAGTGAGATGGCCAGCTGAGAAGGATGGTCACTGCAAATCCTCTTAGCAGTCAGTGGTGCTGCTGGTTGTAACTTAGGTGCTCTGAATCACCTTTGATGCTACCTCTGCCTCCTTTTGGCTGTAACAGGGAGTTCTGGGAAATGAATTCATTAACTTAAACACATTTCAAATTATGTCATATGAACTTGAATCTCGGATTAGCTATGGGAATTATTCAGCATTGCTGTGACCTGTTTGAAACATGCTATCAGTTTAACTAGCTCATGTAGAAAAGGCATTAAACCCCCCCAGGTACACAGCTCTCTTATCCTGGCAAAACTGCAGCACTGCAGAGACTGATCCCTTAAGAAATAATTATTACCAGGCTGAAACAACTTTACTTGGAACAGATTTTCCAGTGTAGAAAGACCAGCTGCAAAGATGTAAATGTGGGAGATCTATTCATAATCACAATTAAAAACAAAGAACTTGGTGGTAAATTGCAACTGGTGTAGTTACAGTGAAGCAAATAGCACAGGGACTAGCACTAGTTGAAGGGTGGTTCACTCAGCGGGGCACTACCAAGACTTCAAGGAAAGATAGAGGAAAACAGTTTCGTGTGGGCATGTAAAGAATTCCCATTATACAGCTCTTCTTTGGAGTCAAGTTAGTCAGAAATGTTTTTCTGTTGCGTTAAAAGTGCCATCACACCCTGGAGTCTACATCAACCATGTTCAGATCCTGGAACATCTGCTGCAGAATCCCAGCTTAGGACTCAACATTTCCCTGATTTTTCAGAGGTAATAACAATAATTTAAGAGGAATAATAAACAGTTTGCTGCACTATACACATGGATGAAACACACATATAAAGGGTTTGTGTTTGGAAATAACTCAGATCCCAGTGTGACTTTGGAGACATCAGTGCATAAATCCTTGCAGACTGACACATCCGAATAACTGACCACTCTGCAGAAAGCACAAATAAATCAGAGACATGAGACACAAGTTAAAACAGAAAAGACACTCCCGTCATACCCTTTCCAAATGCCTGCTGGCAGCTGGAGTACAAGGAAAGTGGATGGAAAGGCAACAAAAAGGGGGTTCACTTTGGACCAGTACTAACTATGCAGTGCTAAGAATGTCATGCCCTGAATGCCTTCCTCAGACAGATGTGTCTGTCCATCCAGAACAGTCATAGGGAATCGCACACACTTGGATGTGGTGGGGTCAAGCCATGCCTAGAAGCTCAGCAGTACCAGATCCTGGCACCAGCAAGTCACCCTTAGTAAAAAATTGATGCCAATCTCATGTGGCAAGATGGTGATCCTGCTCTAGAATTCCCAGAGCACAGCTGGGGGAATGTGGTGCAGATGACAGCTGATCCGGCTGGTTTCATCAGCTGGCCTAATGTACACCTGGCATAAACCCAGCAATTACCAAGTTACAACAGCCACGGCTTCTTAATATATTTGAAGCTTCAGAGCTCTTACCACAAGGTTGTCACATGCCATGGGATTGCGGTATTTGTTACCTCCTACAAGGATCCCCAAAATATGAGTTCCCAAATCATCAAAAGCACAGTGTCCATTCTTGCTCAGCCCTTCTCCTTCAGCAATAGGAATTCAGGACACTGGACCAAACCCAGTAGTTTTGCTGTCAAAGGGTCATGAAGTTTGTTACCCACATTCCCAGGTGTGGGCACAAGGCTCACACATCAATATTTGTCTATGAGCACACAGGATTTGACAGGAAAACAGGTTATGGAGATCCTGAAACACTGCCCACATCATCTGTCTGGCTACAGCAGCATGCCAGGTGTTAAACCTAGGTGTTAGTTTACCCCTCATGAAATTGTCAGTGATGGAGATCCCACCACCTCTTAAAACAGGCTGAACAAGTCCTAACTTGCTTTATAATTAAAAGTTGGGGTTTTTTTTCCCAGTGTCTTATCCCCTGTATTACAGTTAAGGACATTACTTCATGTCTTGTTTATCATAGATGTAGTGAACAGCTTAAACTCTTCCTCTGTAAGTTATTACATGTATTCACATATAGATGTCTCCTCTTAAACCTTCTCTGGCCTCAACTATCCCAGCTTTTCTAGTCTTTCCTTGCAGTTCATGTTTCCTCCTCCTCAGAGTATCCTTGTATGGAGTGTGCAGTCACCTGCTATTTGGGATTTCTGTGGCATTTCCCATGGGTTTTGGCACACAGTAGCCACAGTCTGTCCAGGTTACACCTGTTCACCCATAGCACAGGCTACTCGATACCTGCAGCATCCAGTTTCTCTCATGTATCAAACATCATCTGGCCTTGAGCTTCTGAATGCTTAAATAATTCACCCTGGACTCACCCCCAGCAGAAAGGGAAAGATGTTTTCAGCTCCATCACACAATGACAGAATTGTTTGGATTGGAAGGAATCTTAAAGAACATTCTACTAGACCAGGTTGCTCAGAGTCCCATTCAATCTGGCCTTGAACACTTCCAGGGATGTGGCATCCAAAACTTCTCTGGGCAATATGCGAGCTTCATCTATGCATCAGAGCACCTATGACAGCACTGTAATTAAGAATTTCATGACCTCCTGCCTTAGTCTTTCCAATCAAGTCACTTCTCCAAGACCATGGGTTATTGAGACAGGGACACTTCATTGCAGAGGAGGCTGGAGAAAGAGGGAGAGACAAACACAACCTGCCATCCACAAACCCCCTCCATCAGCCTCTGGCTCTCCCGAGAACATCAGGCTGGCCAAAGAAGAACAAAATGCCTTCCTCTCTGGCACCCCCTGAATCCTCATTGGCTCGGTATTCCAAGCAGTATCACTATGGCAATAACACCTTTCTGTATCAAGAGACTCAAAAAACATAACTTGTCCCCTGCTTTGGGCTCTAGCTTCTGCTGTCATCCATCTGCCCCTCTTTTCCTATCCCCTCACTTTTTTCTTCCCAGAGACCTTTTTCCTCCTCTCCCAGCCCCCAACAGACAGAGCTATCTGACTCAGCTGCTCCTTTGAAGCCTGCAAAGGGCCAAAGACTCCTACAAAGGTGATACACTTGGATTGAAATTTTATCTTGTCAAGTACAGGGGACAAATGTTCTCTAGCATATCTCCACTCAAGTAAATGGAGAAATAAATGGAGACCCTATTGCACCTTCCAGTACCTAAAGGGGTTACTATTGAGCTGGAGAGGGACTTTTGACAAGGGCATGGAGTAACAGGACAAGAGGGAATGGCTTCAGACTGAAATTACATCTTAGGAAGAAGTACCGGTGAGCTCTTGTCCAAAGCAGAAACTATCCTGACAATCCCCAGACCACGATTTGATCCAAGGTTTCTGCTCCCTCTGGGCATGCAGGGCTCACCTTGCAAATGGGAGCCTTTGAGCAGCTCTGCCCCACAGCTTCAGGGACTGCTGGGTCCCTGCTGAAGAACGAAGCACAAGGCACACTCGAGGCACTAAACAAAAGGTGATGCTTGTGTGGAGATGCAAAAGAAAGAATTGAGAGGGAGAGGGAAGACCAAGGACAACTTACCAAATTTGAGACTGCTTCACTCTTAAGGCAGTGACTCCTAAGAGCCCATCTCCCTCTTCAGCTCTGCAAGGTTCATGTATTACAGTGCTTTTACACTGTGCTGTTGCTGCTATCAGCAAACAGTCCAGTGGCAATCCCAGGACAAGCCCAGGAGAAATCCTTCTTAGATGTGCCAGGTCCCACACGAGAATGAGGAAAACAAAGACAGACACAAGGACACTGAGAAGGGTACTTCTCAGTTAAAATGTACTCATATCTCCAGGCACTCCATTGTTCTCTTTATATGTGTCCTTCCAAACAGGCATCACTCCTCCCCTCTTACCTCCGCATATTTTCCTTGGTTTCTGCCCTCAGGTTCATCTCCATGTTCTCGAGTAATTGTGTTCCATTTAACACCAACTCCCTCCTTACCACTCAGCCACCCTTCATGTTCTCCATGACCCTCTGTCCCATGGTTTCATCCTTTGTGGATTCATCCATGGTAACCAATTACCAGCTGTCACAGCTGCCACAGCTGGGACAAGGCAATTAGAAGCCATAAAAACATTCTAACTCCCAAGGTCTGGCTGAATCTGCAGTGCCTCAGACCACATCAAACACTGATACATTTGAATTCACAAGCATCTGATCCTAAGAAAGATAATATCCCAGTAACTCGGCCCAACAACCACCTAAGGGGCAAACAACACTGAAACAAATGACAGATGCAGAAGCCAAAAAAACCAGTTTAATCCTTGGCAGGACTTAGCAAGAGGCTTCACAGTCGTTGCATCTAGATTTGGAGCACAGTTCTCTTAAAATTCAGAGATTGTCTGCAATGCCTGCCCATCTTTACCAGACAAAGTTAAATGGATGGAGAAGGGAAACAGCAAACTTGCATCCTTTCACTGGGAAAGCAAGTAGGTAAACATGCATCAGTAGGATTGCAAAGTTTAGGACTCCTTAACAAGTGAGGCATGAAAGCAGTAACATGTTTCTCTGCTCCATAAACCCCCGGGACTTCAGGTTTTTCCATGGCAAACAGAGACTCTGCTCACAGATAAGAGTCCCTATAATCGCAGGCAGTCAGACAGGGCTGCTGCTTTCCCACTGCTTGGCAGAGAGTGAGGAAAAGCATGGGAAATAGCCCGGGGGGATGAGAGAGGAAAGAGAAGGAGAGAAAAATCAGGAAACATATTCAGCCACACAGCCTGAACGCTGAAAGCACTGAAAAGAGGACCCTGCTTGAGAAGCCAGTGCATAAGCAAGGATTAAAAAACTCTGTCTTTTTGGGTGCTGGGCCTGGAGCATTCACCTTCCAAGGGACAAAGGTACGGCAGCCAAGTCTGGCATTGCCCTATAGCTTTTTCCCTTCTGGTCTCTTGAGCATTTCTTTCCTTTGGCCTGCCCCGAGGCATCTCCCACACCATACCGAGCAGCGCAGGGGGTTGTAAGGCACGGTCGGCGAGGCGCGGCCTGGGGGTGAGGTCAGGGGGAAACACCCGAGCAGCAGCAGCAGCAGCAGAGCCCCCGCAGCACCGGGAAGCTCAGGGCGGCGGAGGGGGCGAGGAGCGGGCGAGGAGCGGGCGAGGAGCGGGCGAGGAGCGGGCGAGGAGCGGGCGGAGCCGGGCGCGCCGCGGCGGTTTCAAACCGGCCCGGGCAGCGCGAGCGGCGGGGCCGGCGAACGGGGGCGGCGCGGGGATGGAGCGGGGATGGAGCGAGGATTGCGCGGGGATGGAACGGGGACTGCGCGGGGATTGCGCACGGCTGGCGCGGGCAGTGCAGTGTCTGTCCCAGCGGCTGTCCCAGCGGATGGGGCAGGGAGAGCACCGAGGCGCCGCAGCACAGTCAGTTCCCACAAGTGCCTCGAGATGAGACGACCGAGAGGGGTCCTCGCCTTTAAGTGTCTGCGAGGAGGGTGACAAGAGGATGGAGCCAGGCTCTTCTCGGCGGTGCCGACCACAAGGACAAGAAACTGGCGCACAGGAAGCTCCACCCTGAACATGAGGGTAACTTCTTTAATAACTTCTTTACTGCGCAGGTGACCAAGCACTGGTCAACCAGAACAGGTTGCCCAGAGAGGTTGTGGAGTCTCCCATTGGAGATACTCAAGAACCACCCAGTCCTGTGCAATGTGCTCTAGGGTGACCCTGCTTGAGGCAGGAGGTTGGACCAGAGGACCCACTGGGGTCCCTTCCAGCTTGACCCATTTTGATACCATGATTCAGGCTCTTTCCACATCTTACAAATAGTTGTAAGTGGTTGCAGGCTCTTTCCAGATCTTACAAATACATTTCCCAGTTCGCTGCAAGAAGAGAGTTGAGGGGAAAAAAAATTACATGGGCAACAGGAGTCACATGAGGGACACAGAGACGGTAATTTCTCAGCCCCTGAGCATGGCCAGCTTCTCCTAAGTATCTTGATGGTGTAGAAAGATAGCAGAAAGGAGTGATGCCCACTCTCCCCATTCCACTGTTTTCAAGGGGTTTGGAGAGAAAGGGAACCCCATGCCAGGACTAAGATATTCCTTGAACTTGAGCTGAGCCTCTCCAGCATCTGCAGCTCCTTAGCCTGGAGACTCCTGCCACCACTCTTTAGGGCATCACTTCCTGGCTTTTCTCCTGGGACTCTTTCACGGCATCATACCAAGAGAAGCAAAGGAATAAAACCTCCTGGCAAGCTGCTGTTTGATCATAATCATCATGAGCTGTACAGAGATCTTGCCACTAGACAGGAAAGGTCAACAAAGAGCATCCCTTAAACCAGCATTTCTACCCTACAGTCTGCTCAAGGCTCTTGATCACAGTCTAGGATCTGTTTTATCTGACTGTCATCTCCCTTCGGTTTCTTTTCAGGAAATTAATGAGGCGTAACCCAGGAAATGAAAAAAAGATTAAAAAAAAATAAAGATAGTTGTAACCTCCCTATGACAGAGAATATAATCTATATCCTCACCCTGGCAGATGATAATTATAATTTATCATTACGACCTTCAGCAGTTTCTTGATAAGCCCTGCTCTAGGATCTCTGGGGGTGGTACAGCCTGGGACAAACACATGCAAGGCATGTCTCGTGCATTGCTTATCTGTTGGCTTCTGAGGTGGAAGAAGACAGCCATTAGCAGAAAGACACGACAGGGCTTAACATGGGAAACAACCAGCAGATGCAGATGTAGAAGGGGTTAACAAGGAACTACAGCTCCTGGGACTGCAGGGACAGTGCTTCTCCATTCCACTTGTTGTAGTACACCTCTGACAGGCAGTGGCTGTGGCTTCCAAAGACATGGAGAGATTTCCACCAAGGTTCATACCCTACCTTTTGGAGCATCCCACCACATTTTGAACAGACAAAAATAAACAAGCCCATTTCAAACCAATTTTGCCAAAATCCTGTATCTATTACATAGGGACTTACCCCATCACAGAGGACATCCAGCAGGAGCTGTGCTGAAAATGGGTGGTGTGCCCGGCTCAGCCATAAATGCCTCAGCTGTGGGTACATGCTTTAAGGCAAGATCTTCTCAGGCAACCAATCCATTTTGTGGGGTCAATTTGAGAAGCCCTTGAGGAGTCCCCATGGCTAAGAATGAGTGATACGTGCTGCAGCCCCAAATTTCTAAACATACCCCTACATGGTGAAGCAAGCCTCACTCCAAGGTGAGATCTATTTGCCTTGAAACAAAACCCAACATCAGCCATGAGAATTTAGCATACAAAAGGCATCTTAATCCCTGGTTTTATTCCAGAGTGATCACTATAGGAAATAAAGCTGTAAAGTTGGAACACATTTTTGTACAAGCCACATTTTTCCTCTCCTAAAACCCTCCCCCAGGACAGGAGTCTTTATTTCTTCAAGGTACCTCTCTCAAGAGCTCCGCACGATCAGAGGACTACAGCACCTCTCCTGTGAAGACAAGCTGAGAGAGTTGGGGCAGCTACTGACTTTAAACTGAAAGAGAGTAGGTTTAGGTTAGATACTAGGAAGAAATTCTTCACCGTTAAGGTGGTACAGCACTGGTTTCTCAGAGAAGTTATGGCTGCTCCATCCCTGGAAGTGTCCAAGGCCAGGTTGGATGGGGCCCTGAGCAAATGGGTTAGTGGAAGGTGTCCCTGTCCATGGCAGGGGGTTTGGAATGAGATGACCTTAAGTTTCCTTTCAACCCAAACCATTTTATAATTCTATGTTTGGAGCATGTTTGTCCCCAGTGTCCAGTCAACAGGGATGGTTCATTATTCACAACCACTTGCAGAAACCTTGTTTAATCATACTTACCATCAGTAGAAATTACAGCTATTTTTCTTCATTTCAAAGCACTTTGCAGGCTACATTTACAAATGTGTGCCCAGGAAATTACTGGCCAAGTCTCAGAGCATTTGCAATGGGTTTTATACAAATGCTTTCAGCTTCACGTGAAAACAGGCAAGGGGAAATCATCACGTTTGTAAAAGGGTCTCAAAGTGCTACAATGGATTTCCCTCTCGCCTGCTAGGAGCAAAATGAGTGTTTTGAATAAAGCTGAATAGTTGCTCAAAAAAAAAAAAAAA